>JANTPZ010083692.1:0-18447 GCA_025593235.1 Vachellia pachyceras
AAGCAGCATGGGTATATTTTATGGGACCGACAACTTTAATCTACTCTTCTGGAAGATCTTCAAGGAATCTCAATTTATTCAACCAGTTTTATGACAAGATGAAGCACAATAAATTTGAAAATGCTGATAATACAAAAAGAAGAATTTGTCAGCTTTTATCAGAATATGCAGTGCACAAGTGCAAGTATTGTGATGAAAGAAGCTCAGAGAAAAAAGACTACGAAGATCCTGTAATAGATATGAGTGTAATCTAATGACAGATGGACAAATTAAAGGTTGCCGACAGGAATACAACAAAAGAAGAAAAAGACAAAGAAAAGAAGGAGACAAGAAGATAAAGAAGAGATGTGAAAGAAAGACATAAATAAGCCTAGCCTAGTAGTTAAAGTTTCTTCAATGTAATTATGGTAGTCTTGAAATTTTTAAATGCAATTATAGTCTTGTAGAATTTTCGAATGTAAAGCATTGTAAGGTCGTCTATATAAAGCCTTGTAAGGGTCAGGATAAGAGCAAGAGTTGAGTAGTAATCTTATTCCTACTCTGCTATCTTGTAAGCTCCAGAGTTCTAATAAAATATCCATTTCCAGTACCCTTATTCTCTTCAAAAATTTTAGTCTTCAGAAATTTCATATTGGAATAGCATTTAAAGGTATGTGTAACTAAATCTTCTATAGGGATCAGGGGTAGTAGTATTATTTGATCCATAAAGTAATGATCCTATAAAGGATTACTAGTTATATGCTCATAAAGGAAGAAACTCAGTTACGCCTCCAGTAGGAAACGAAGGAAGGCTGTGCTGAGATAATCTGAAGGAGGAAGGTTTGAATCTTTTGAGTGAGATTCAAGTAAAAAATATTCCTGTATGAAAGAGGACAGGGATCCTTTCATAACCCGGATTATCCTTGGTCATCCCTGGGGGACTACCTGAGTGGGCATATAACTAGCTGGTCATCTATGATATCAGAGCTTGAGGATTAAAATAATACGAAACCTTGATCCCTAGTTATTTCATATTGTGTTCACTTATTATCTGTTATCTGTTTATCTATTGTGTTGTTGATTTTGTACTATATAGTTTATGCCTAGAAAAGGAATAAAAATAAGAAAGTTAAAGAAAGAAATTAGGATATTAGAAAAAGCTAGAGAAATATTTAATAAGATAAACGAATTAAATCTATTTGTCTTTGTTATAGAAGAAGTATAGATAATATAATAAGAAGACCTAAAACAAGAATAGGATTAATAAGATCATATAGTCAATGTAAAGAAGAATATGAAAGAAATCTGTTAGCAGAAATACCTATAAATTCTAACTTAACACAAATAAAACCAAGAAGTAGACAAATAGATTTAACTCAAGGAGAGAATCTTATATATATAGAAATAAAAAAGGAAGCATTATGGGATATCAAGAAAAGATTCTCTTTTGTTAAATCTAGATGAAATAAAAAATTATTTTATAAAAATATTTAATAAATATTATATATATGATATATATTATTAAATAAATTTTAGTATATCTTATAATATATTTTATAAAATGCATATATATATATTTATTAAATAATAGATTTTAAGAAATATTTTACTACATTTTTTATAGACTTTAATTGTTTTTTAATTATAAATTTCTTATTTTTATTTTTAAAATTTTGTAATTATTTTTTGTTTTGTAGTTACATTTTAATGAATCATATTATATTTGAAAGTAAAAATGCTTACATATATTTAATAAATTATTTTTTTAAGCCTTTAATAATTTTAAGTATGATTTAAATATAATAATTTTAATTACAAATTTTAATAAATTATTAAATTAGATTTAATATATTTTTAAGCCTTAATTTGAATAAAATATGTCTTGAAATTTTAATTTCATATGTATCCAATTTTATTCAATGGACACATATTTCATTCGAATGAATGCAAACCTCATTCGAATGCTTTTCTACTTTATTCAAATGATGTATTTATTTAAAAGAAATATGTTTTTAGACCGTATGTGGCCTGTGCGGTTTAAAAGAATGAGGCATGAATTTGTATATGGTGTAACCCGTATAAGTAAAAGGTGTATCTAATCCAAGCGCTGAAGATTGTTAGAATAGGATTTGAACAAGAGGGGGTGAATTAGTCAGATTAAAAAATTTAACACTAAAATCAAAATAAGAGCAAAGTCACCGAAAGAGTAAAAAGATGATGAACACGGAGATTTATCCTGGTTCGGTCCCTCTGACATACGTCCAGTCCTCAGAGTGCCTCTGAGCTTTATAATCCACAATCACCAACAAATCAGGCTCACAAGCCTTTACAATGGAGATTCACACGCCCTCTTACAATACATAATGAAACAGAGTCTCACACTCTCTGTTTTCTGACCAAATCTCAACTCAACAAATTCAAGGTTCCAACCTTGAATATCTCACAGATTTACGAAAGATTTGAATGATATGTTTTGCTAAAAGAAACTCTCTCAAAAGAGTAGATAGAAATCAACGAAGTTCAGAATAAGAATTGAAGAAATTACAGAGAGAGACAGATGAATGGCTTTTAATGCTCGTAAAGATGATCGTTGTCTCTGTAATGAATACTTGGGGCTTTTATAGATGAGAGGAATGAAGTTGCCGTTAGATAGAGTTTAATAACCGTTACTCTCATCAACCACCTCTTCATCTTCGCCATTAATGCTACATTAAATGCGTATCAGGAATGTTGGCGACGACGAGGGCTTCGTGTAATCTGTCTGGAATAAATGTGAAGACGTGTGGGCAGCTTTTTCTCTTTCAATGTTAATGGGTTTCAGCATTTATGAAGGCAGGAGAGATTCAAATGTTGTTAGCACGAATGAGGAAAGCTGCAGAGAGCAGGTAAAAAGCTGTCAGAGAGAAAATAGCCTTTGGTAAAACAATACTCGAGTGTTACAAAATGAATACTCGAGTGTTGAAAAAAAATACTCAAGTGTTTAAAACACTTCATTCAAATACTCAAGTGTTCTGCTTCAAGTATTCGCCTTTGTGTAGAAGAGAGCTCAATACTTGAGTGTTGTAAAATGAATACTTGAGTGTTCACAATACTTTCAGCCAAAACTCAAGTGTTTTGCTTAGAGTGTTGTGTTTGTTTTGAAAAGAATGCTCGATACTCGAGTATTGTAAATTAATACTTGAGTGTTGACAACACTTTCACCAAATACTCGAGTGTTGTGCTTGAAGTGTTGACTTTTGTTTGAAAACTTTACCCGATACTCGAATGTTGAAAACTAGCACTCGAGTGTTGGCAACATTTCCTCCACAGCACGAGTGTTGTGCTTCAAGTTCAAGTATTTTGACTCAATACTCGAGTATTAAAAACTCAATACTCGAGTGTTGCCAATACTTTCATTTGTAACTCAAGTATTCTGCTTCAAGTGTTGAGTATTCTTTTGAAATCAAAACTCGATACTCGAGTATTGCAACACAATACTCGAGTGTTGTCAATACTTCAACACAATACTTGAGTTTCATACGGAAGTATTCTGATTTTAAGACCATTACTCGAGTGTTTCAAAACAACACTCAATTGTTTGCAACACTTCATCTTAATACTTGAATTTTTACTTAAGGTGTTGAATCTCAGAAACATTTTGACTCACAATGCTCGAGTATTAAAGTTCAGAACTAGAGTATTATCAACACTTTCAATAAAAACTCAAGTGTTGTCTGAAAGTATTGATTTTTAACTTATGAAAACCTTGATACTCGAGTATTAAAGTACAGTACTCGAGTATTCTCAATACTTTCACACAAACTTGATGACTTGATCACAGAACTCGAGTGTTTCACCAAGAACACTTAATCATCAACAATTTAAGCTTTATAATTCCTGAAATCATTTTGTTATCATCAAAATAAGGCATCAACATCATTCCAAAAAAAAATAAGGCATCAACAAAGATGATATTTTAATTCGAATGATGGAGTCCATCATTCGAATGGCAATTCTTTTACACCGCTTGGATTTCCATACGGTTTAGAAAAGTCTTATTTCATTCACAAATTTCTATTTCCTTATTCGAATGAATCTCATTCTAAATCGAATATGGGTCTCATTCTGAATTGACTATGCCTCATTCTAAATCGAATATGCACCTCATTCTGAATCAAATACGCACATAATTTTGAATCGAATATGAGCCTCACAAATTTCTATTTCCTCATTCAAATTAGCCTCATTATAAATCGAATATGGGTCTCATTCTGAATCGATTATGCCTAATTCTGAATCGAATATACCTCATTATTTTAATAAGCCTTTAATAATTTTTAAATAAATGTATAATTTTTAAACTATAAATATATATTATTTATATAAATGTATAAATATATAAAAGTTATATAAATATATTAATATTATATAAAATATATATGCTATTTATTAAAATTTATTAAATCTAATTTCTTAAATTTATTAAAAATTTGTAATTATTAAATCTAATGCTAAAAAATTTAGAATTTTCATAATTATTAAATCTAATCTAAATTTATTAGAATATTATAAGATTTATTAAAATTTATCTAATGCTACAAAATATATAGGCATTTTTATATTTTAAAATATAATATGATTCATTAAAATTTTTGAAAAATATATTATAAAATTTATTTAATGATAAAAAACCATATAGACATCTTATAAATATAAATAAAAAAGGTTTTATTTAAAAATATATAGGAATATAAAAATATTTTAATTTAAAGATTAAAATAAATAATTTCATATTAAAAATATTAAAAATAAAAATGAAATTCCTTTTTTAAATATCTATAAAAAATACATTACTTTTACACCGCACAGAAATTCATGCGGTGTAAAAGAATTTGTTTCAAAAATATTAATAAAAAATTATTTGCTTTTACACCGTACGGATTTCTGTGCGGTGTAAAAGAAATTCTTTTAATCCGTGTGGTGTAAAAGAAATTCTTTTTTTCAAATGTTTATAAAAAAATACATTACTTTTACACCGCACAGAAATTCCTACAGTGTAAAAGAATAAAAAAATTCTATACTTTTACACCGCACGGATTTCTGTGGGGTATAAAAAATTCTTTTTTAAAAATATTAATTAAAAAGTATATTACTTTTAAAAATATTAATAAAAATAATAAATGAATTTATAATTTTAATATTTTCTAACTATTAGTATATTAATAATAAATTTATTATTTTTAATAAATACAAAATAATAATTATTATTAAAATTTTATAATTATTTTTATTATATTTGTTATTATTAATTTCAATTTTGTAATAATATTTGATAAATTTTAATAAATTATATTATACTAAATAAAAAATGCCTCCATATTTTTAATGAATTATTATAATAAACCTTTAATAATTTTAAATACAACATGAATTTAAATAAAATAATTTTAAATTTAAATTTAAATAAATTATGAAAATAGCTTTAATAAATGATTTTATATATTTATTTTCTATTTTCTAAAAATAAAAATTTTAATAAAATTTTTTTAATTATTAAAAAATAAAAATTTTATTATTACTAAAATAATAATTTATTAAATAATAATTACTAATTTAAAAAGTAATAATAATTATTTTAATTAAATCATGTTATTTTTTAAAATAAAAAATGGGTACATATTTTTTAACATTAAATAAATTTTAATAAATTTTATAATATATTAAAAATTAGATTTAATAAATTACATAATTTTAATTTATTTAATAATTGCAAAATTTTAATGAGCAACTGCAAATTTGGTAACAATTAGTTCTTCATTCAAATGAATATATGCCGCATTTAAATGAAAACAAACGGCCGTTACAGATCCATTGGTTCAGGTGAAAAATGCTACGTTTTATAAACTTCTAGGGTAAATCTGGTCCCAAAAACATTTCCGGATATACAGTGCTCCAACATGTATACTTCTGTGGCAAAAATGATACTTAACCCTTGATTTTATTATTACTTATTTTAAATATTTGTTATAGTATTTTTTTTATTTCTTTTAGATTATGGTTCAACTTTGCCTTGAATGTTTTCGTTCAAGAGAAATATTGTCCCAATAAAATTCTTTTGAAGAAGAATGTCATCCTAAAAATTTTAAAACCATAATAATTTCGGCCTAACCATTATCTAAAGTAAGTTTTACTGTCAATTGACTAAATATGCTAAGCCAATCCACGTTTTATCCACATCATTTTAGTTTTGAGTTTATGTACAAATTTTTTGCATATGAAAGTTTTTACTTAAGAATAACTAGAATTTACTTCCCCGCATGATGCGCGGGTAGATTTCATTTCATTATATTTAAAAAAGATATCACATCATAATCATCGTCAATACAATATATCTACATAACTGCCCTAACACTGTGTCACAATGAAGTTAACATTTAATGTTGTAACAAAAAACTTAACATTTAATGGTAAATCAACAATTATGAACTCTATTGCTTAATAACCAAATGACATGCATTTACATTGAAAGCATTTTGCTTACCACTTGGAACTGCAAACATCAAATTGTTTCCCACAATAAAATTTCCCTACAACCATTTATATTCATTATGACATCCGACAACTTTAACTAATAACATTGTATCATTAAACTTACATGTAATTGGTCATAGGTAAAAATCATATCAGAAAGAGAAAAAAGAACATAAACTCTAGCATTGAGTAAACAGTAAAACCTACAGTCGAGGCTCTCCACTTGGGCACTGCCCATAGTCCTTCAATGATCTCTATTGGATGAAAAGATTCCTACAAAAATGGTGAGTGAAATCTGATCAGCGTATTTGCAACAAGAAACTCTACCATTGAGTAAATATAGGGAATTGGCCTCTCTAGATGGGAAATGGTCATAAGACAAATATAGGGAACAAAGGTAGGATAAAAGAAGAGAGCAGCGATGGACCTAAGTTTTCTTTATCCAGCCACCATGTTCACCAATTTTAACTTCAAATCTTGGTGTTTTTTCAAACCAATGGAATCAGCGGTGCGTGAAATGCACATATTTATGTCCTGATCTTTAGGGAAAATGGAATTGATACAAACCTGCATAAAATAAAGCTTTCTAATAATTCAATATATATAAGTTCATTAATGCTATCACTTTCTAACGTTTTTAATATCCTATTGATGTTTATGTTAACATTCATATAAATGGCATGAAGAATCACTACTACAGAGTATAGTTTTTACCACTGAAATTCACCTCCTTTTTTTAAAAAAGGGGGTAAAAATGAAGGATGTAGATTTTAGGCACCCTATATCAGGATAGGGTGCCTAAAAGCTCACTTTAGGTGCCCTATCTCCTAGATAGGGCACCTAAAGGCCCCTTCCCTTTACTAACTCCAATTCACTTTCACTTCACTTTCACTTATAACTAGCTGCGTGGCTATTCTCTCCCGCGTAGCCATACTCCCACACTCTCGGCCTGCTCTCGGCTCTTCTCTCCGTCGCTGTCATGACACTCTCTCCGTCGCTGTCATGACACTCGCTCCTTCACAGCTCTCCAGAAGCAATTCTTCATCTTTATCGCATTTGTCACCGTCGTAAGCTTTCATCCTCCCTGAAGGTAAGCTTTCTTCATCTTGTACAGTAGAAACATCTTAGTAGCTTCTTCGATTTGTGCTTTCGTCTTAGTTGCAAGCTTTCTTTTTTCTTAATTACAAGCTTTCGTCAAAGTACTTTGTTTGAATCTCTTCGTCACTATGATTTTTTATTAATATAATAATCTTGCTTGTTATCATTATTCGGCATGCTTAATTATTGAGTTTAGAATGAAAAATAGAATTTTTACCCAAAAAAAGAATGAAAAATAATTCCTTCATTTATCTTCATCGGAAACTCATTTCTCACCGTTTCCCCACTCTCTCCATCAACTGAAATCTTTGATTCAGTTATAATTAAGGACAACTGCATCTATTTCAGTCAAAATCCATAGCGTTAAACCCGTTTTTATGCCAACGATAATACTAAACCCTTGACCCTTCAATATAATTCACTTGTAAAATTTGAACAATTATATTTGTCTCAAATTTACAAAGAGGAAAAAGTATTTCTCCCAACTTTTAAATAATAAAATGAATTTATTTAAGGAATTCAAGTAATTCTTGTCAATCATTTAAAATGGTTCATCACATTAGCAGACCGTTTTATTAACATGAATGTGGACATACGATTACTAAATGTTCCTTAAAGTTATTTATTGAATGTTAAATGTTAAGAGAAAAAATATATATAAAGCAATTAACATTGCAACTTGTAAAATGAAAAATTATAAATTTTAGTAAATAACAGTGGGAAATATCTGTTCATTTCTGTGCATCCCATTTTTGACTTGTAAATGAAATGTCTGTGCATCCCATTTCGTGCATCTGCATCGCCGTCGCAAGCATATCTTAGCTAAAACATAGAGAAAGTATACATATTCCATGGCAGCCTACATATGAAACTCTGCCATGTTTTCTTGTTTCATATGAAACTCCCCATAACTTTATGATTTGTCTTTTTTAATTTGAATGTTGTTTACAATGGCTTAGGGTTTGATAAATGGATCGTACTTGGATGAATGCATTAAAAACTAGTGATGAATATGAGAATGGTGTGTAAGAGTTTATTGAATTTGCTAAAAGAAATCCGACTAGCAAAAACAGGATTTATTTTTGTCCCTGTGTCAAGTGTATAAATGGGATTAGGTAAAATATTGATGATATCAGGGATCAACTAATTTGTGAGGGAATAAGTCTCAAGTACACAAATTAGATATGGTATGGGGAAAAACTAAATGCATATGTACCACACGAAAGAGATTCTGTGGATGCAATAGATCAAGATAGAATAGAAAGAATGATTGACGATGTTGAGGTAGAATCTTTTGCCCAAGCGCCTGTATATGAAAGCATGCGAAGCGATGTAGAGACATCGCTGTACCCTGGGAGTAAGCATACACGCTTGACGGGTATATTGCATTTGATGAACTTGAAGGCATCTTGTGGGTGGACCGACAGTAGTTTTACATTGTTGCTGCAGTTGCTGGGTGATATGCTTCCAGAGAATAATGTACTTCCAAATCGTATGTATGAAGCCAAGAAAATCTTATCTACGATGGGCATGGAGTACAAAAAGATGCATGCTTGTCCTAATGACTGTATACTATATAAAATAGGTATGAAGATTTTAGTCAGTGTCCAAAATGTAAAACTGCACGATACAAAGTGAGGAAGGTGGTGATTTTATGATAAACTAGCTAATAAGCAACCTTTGAAGGTACTGTGGTATCTTCCAATAGTCCCACCTTTGTTTACCAATGCCAAAAAAGCACAGAAATTGAGATGGCATTGTGATAAGAGAATATCTTATGGAAGGTATCTTCGACACCCGGCTGACTCTCCACAGTGGAAGAAAATTGATGAAATGTTTTCGCAATTCGGTAGTGAGCCAAGAAACCTTCGACTCGGGCTTTGTACAGATGGAGTCGATCTGTATGGGACACTCAGTAGTACACATAATGTTTGGCCCGGTACTCATTATGATATACAACTTGCCTCCCTGGTTGTGCATGAAGCGTAATCATGTGATGCTTACTATGATGGTTTCTGGACCGAAACAGCCGGGGAATGATATTGATGTTTACTTGGCACCTTTGATTTAAGACTTAAAGAAGCTATGGGAGGAAGGCACGGATGTGTTTTATGTATACAGTCAGGAGTCATTTAAGCTACAGGCGATGATCTTCACAATGATAAATGACTTTCCTACGTATGGTAACTTGTCACGATACAGTGTCCAAGGACATAAAGCATGTCCAATATGTGAAGTAGACACACACTTCCATCAACTTAAGCATTGGAGAAACACTGTCTACCTTGGTCATAGGAGGTTTCTTCATCGATTTCACCCCTATCGTTATGGAGGGGGTATAAGCTCCCCTGTTTCTGAGTTATGTAGTAGATATCAAGTCAACTACATATCATCCACAACAAAATAGAGGGGTTATGAAATCAAATGAGGAATAAAGATTAATGCTCAAGTACACAGTTTATGGTCATGCATATTTAGGTAAGTTGCGATTAAATAACACGTTCAATCGATTTCCTCTGAGATCTTTGCATGCCATAAGTGAAGTTTGAGGCGTTTCTCTAAACAAAGTTTCCAAGTCCCCACCCCCAAGAAAAAACCTTGATTTATATATTCTCAAATCTTATAAAAATAGAGACAATGTTCATCAAAGCTTGCAATTAACTGGTGGTCCCTTTATCCTGATATTTTTACCTTTGGGCCTTTGGCACCATCTCAGACAAAAGGAAAAGAGAATCCCATTCTTTTACAAAAGTAAGAGACTCAGTAATTCCTATAACATCAGTGAATGGGGAAATAGAATAATTTAGACACAACAGATTTAGCATTTGACAGCACTCAATGCAATAGTAAACTTACCATTGCAATGACATGTGAATCACTCTGAAGCTTTTAAGCCAAAAATAGCCTTTTATCGTATATTGGGTGCATGGATCAAGTTCGACCAGGTTCTTTTTTTAGTTATCAAACTTTGACCTTCTATCTTGTATGTTGTTCGAAATCAATGAAGAAGGAAGCAGTGCAGATACAAACAAAAAAATAGGAATCTGCTATACTAGTCTTCGGATTTTTAAACCAACCATCTGACTTCTTCAACATAGATATTATCAAAGGCCCAACTAGTGGTGCTTCAACCACCCGAACAAAGAACCTAAACAGGAATTCAGTCAAGTGTGGAGTTGCAAAACAAAAAAAAAATGCTAACAATTATAAGTAGAATATCCAATTCATCAGCTTTTTCTTCAAAACATATTATCTTGTGCCTTTTGTTTCTGAAACTAAAACTCCAGCGGATTGGAATTCATACAAATCAGTTGAACAAAAAGCTGACAACTGCCTTTTGTTTCTCAAACAATATGGAATATACATGAAATACTACATCAGCTCTTAAGTTTACATTCACACCGATTTGAGCTGCTCTTAAGTCTACATTCGTACCGATTTGATCAGCAGCTTCTTTTCTCTCATCCCCAGACTTGAACTCTGCCAGATACCGATAGTAGTCACCTTTCCTACATTACACAAAAAAGGTCAAAGAACAGAAATTCTGAATTTTAATATTCTCGAGGGAATACTGCCAAAAAAGGAAAAAGAAAAGCTTAGAACCAAGATCACATACATTTTGAAGAAAAACACTTTGGATTCACCACTAGAACATGAGGGAATACAATGCTCATCCATAACACTCATAATATCGCTGCAGATATTTGACAGCTTTAATTCCACCTTCTGTATATACTCCTTTATACGTTGCATACTCAGATCATTCCCCTTTGATTCCTCTTTTTGCTCAATCGAAGACAAAATCCTCCAAGAAGCTTTCCTAGCCCCCACTACATTCTTATACCCAACTGAGAGAAGGTTTCGCTTTTCAATCGTTAATTCAACATTGAGTTTAGCAACTTTCTTCATGGCATCCACCATTTCTACAAAAAAAAAAGAATAAAAATAACATTTTTCTCAAACAAAGATTTATAAACTCAGCCCCAATTCTACTTGCGTAAGACTAAGGGCTTGTTTGGAAGCTATTTTGAAAATAGTTTTTCCAAATTTTAAGGTAAAACCTAGGTTTTGAAGAATAGATTTTGGAAAATAGCTTTTACAAATTCCGAGGCAAAACCTAAGTTTTGAAAAGTGATTTATGTTTGGGAAGTTATTAGCTTTTACGGATTCTGAGGCAAAAAAGTGGGTAGGAAAGATGAAAGAGAAAGAAGGAAAAAAGTAGGAAAGAGGAAAAAGTATGAAAGAAAAAACCTAGGTTTCAAAACCCATGTTTGAAACCGAGTTTTTGTAACCAAAATAGCTTTCAAAAAAAATTTTATACATGGACAAAACCTAGATTTTGAAACCAAACTCAGGTTTTAAAAAGAGATGGCAAACAAGCCCTTAAACAAATTCCACCTGAAATAAAAGACAAATAACTCAGGAAAACAAACTTCGAACTGTTTACCCCCAGTGAGGAAAAACTGTTGCACAGATCGTTAATTCCTACATAGTAGAGATTCTCATTACTGAGGAAATGAATGACAAACCTCATAACTCAGAAGAATAGAGTAAAGAAAAGACCTTTATAACGCTCAGCTTGCTCAGCGAGCTTGGCGATGTAGACAAAGTTTTCGCATTCCTTAGTTGAAGCTATAGCCGATTTGCTACCTTCTCTCTTTCTCCTCGCAGTAAAGTCTGAGCTTTCTCTCTCTTGAGATGACGCCCTTTTCAACCTCACTCTATAGAAATTTGGCGTAATGGAAAAGTTACAGGCGATCCGGGTTGGTGAATAACGGGCTTCTCAAACAATATGGAATACAACTGCCTTTTGTTTCTCATACATGGAATTGGAATAGCAAACTACCTGGGGAAACCGATGTGAACTTGAGCATGGCTTCTGAGGCAAGACTCTAAGCTCAAGGATCTTGTACCAAAGTGCCTTCAGGAAAAACAAAAATATGATAAAAGTTATAGATTTTCTCTTGAAATCCGTAAAAGTTATTTTCTAAAATCTATTCTTCAAAATTTAAGTTTTACCTCAAAGTCTATAAAAATCATTCATAAAATAACTTCCAAAATGAGTTTTTAGACAAACTTCAACACCAACCTTTCTTTTTATCTTTTTAAATAAAATGTAGTGATTTAATTACCATCCATCCACCCACTGGGTGCTCAATAAATATAAGAGGCCCAGAAAAAAGGCAAGGGCCCTACATATCCATCCCCTCATCGGAGAGATTAACACAGATAATAGAATCCAAGGAAGCAGAGAGAGAGCTCAGCTTGTGGAAGAATTGGTCAACGATGAAGAAAATCACCGTCATCTTCGTTTCGATGATGATCCTCAGAGTCACAGCAGATTCAGGGGCAAGCAACTCATCAGAGACCAGTGGATCTCTTCTTGGTTCTGATGATATGGCTGAGCTTATGAGTGGTCACTATGGTTACATAATACTGTATGAACTCAAGTCCGTCACTAAAGGTTCCAACGAAGTAGGTAAACAAGGCGTCTCTTGTCCTGCTACAGAATCGTACAGTTCTTGCCTTGCTAAGATTCCTCCAAACAACAAAAGCCCATATTGTCCCCCCACAAACAGAAGTCCCGAATGCCATTCGCCGGAGAATTTCCAATAATTTCTCAGGTTTCTCTCTCTGTTTTTCTTTCTTTTCTTTTTTTTTTTTTTGTGATGAAGGTCTCAAGTTTCTCTGCATTTCTTCTTTTAGTGGACTCATCATCTGCTCCTGAATCCTGAGTTTGTGTAATCACAAGCGTAGCGCTCGCTTAGTCGCTACTTTAATTCCATATCCTCCTTCGTTTCCTAAACACTTCGCTACTTTAATTTCACGTCAAACGCAGCTGATTTGTATTTATGCATTGAAGTATCCAGCTCCATCGTTGCAGTGATCATTTGAGTTACAAATTCTTATTATTTATTGATGTTTTTAATTTTTTGAATTGTAATTTTAATTCTTTTGAGTTCATTATTGGAAAATTAAAAAAAATACATTTTCTCTCCTTTTTATATGAGCATGCGTGACTAAAATTATTTTCGCTCCGAACTGACAATTATTTATCTTGCTCGTGCTTGCCGACAGTAATGTTTCAAAATTGTCGGTCACAGTCTGGCTGAAAAAAAGACACCTCTAAGAGGGAACCGGTTTCGGTGCTTCTCTATTGGAGAAGCACCGCATCCCCATCCCCTCTTTTATATATATATTATTAATAATTAATATAATTATAATAATTAATATATTTAAAATATATTTATATAATATATTTAAATTTTTAAATTTTAAATTTATTATATTTTATTTATTTTTTATGGATATGGACATCAGAATCTGGTGCTGGGGTTAGATCTTTTGGCTCAGTAAGGCAGGCAGAATCATCTTTTATCTTCTGCTTCTAGACAGAATGATAATATTCCATGGAAAAACACGTTTGTTAATGTGCCTGCTGACTCTCATAGTGGAGCTTACCCTGCAACACAAATTGGCAGCATGTTAATTCCATTTGACCAGATGGTTATCCATGAGGAGCAAATTTCACAATTTCAGAGGAAGCGGAAGGTATTTGAAGATGTTATTGCTGTATGATTAATCACTAAAGAATTGTATCTCAATTATTTTTTTAATATCTGCTTGCAGAATGGAGAGACTAGAATTTTTTAAATTATTATAAAAATATTTAAAAATTTAATAATTCATAAATAAAAAATAAATAAAATAGAATAAATTTAAAATATTTAAATATATAAATATATTTTAAATATATTAATTATTATAATTATATTAATTATTAATAATATAATATATATATATATATAAAGAGGGGACGGGGACGCGGTGCTTCTCCAAGAGAGAAGCACCGAAACCGGTTCCCTCTGAGAGAGAGGAAAGGCACAGAAGTCGAGAATTTAGTTCATAAAGCCAAAAGCAAACATCAATACAGATTATATTTATTTATTGAAAGGTGTGGATTGTGTAGGATCGCCATATCTTTATTTATTCATTACCTAAAATATGTAAACATTGAACAGCAAGTTTTGGTATATCAAACTTCAACGTGTGTTTGAAAACTTACTCGAGGAGTTTACATGTTTCCAGATTTTTTACAGATTTTAAGATGATTTTTATGAATTTTAAAATGGTTTTATCTTAGATGATTTTTATGAATTTTGAAATGGTTTTATCTCAGCTTGCGTATACCGTTGGAAGAACGAAGTTTCCAAACAAACATATTGTTAAAATGGCTGCTATAGACAAAAAAATATCTAATTTCAGAAAGTGAATAATACATTCTTACACACAAAAAAATTAACTTTCGGATGAAAATATAGAAAACCTGTAAGATCTTCCATGGTGACATGGGCTGCTATATGTTACGGTCTACTCTAGGGAACCTTAGAATTCTCTAGAATTCCCTTGTAAATACTTGTATATTCTTTAGCATTCTAGAATTCTCCACACATTTCTACACATGTATAAATATCTAGATATTTTAGCATAAATATCTAGATATTTTGGAAGAGTTCTGGAAGACAATTTTAAGCCGTAGGATTGAATCGATCTCCACTGTCCATTGAGAAGGTGGAGTAGTATAAATACCCCTAAGGGGTTGAGTTGTAAACCACCAAGCATTTGAAAGCATTCAAGCATTCTCCCAAGTTCGCCATCTCTCTCTAGTTTCTCTCTCTAAGTCTTCCTTAGTCTCCAAGAGCTAAGTTAAGACTAGTAGGCTTACAAGCAGGTTCTGGAGCTTGAGTTCGAGCAAGACTTGCTAGGCCGAATGGAGCTCTCATCAAGTAAAGACTAAGCACGTGATAGTTGGTATCAGAGCCAGGTTCTGCACAAGTTCTCGGTTCGATGTTTGAGAGAAAGAGATGACTTCGACTACGATCGATGTGGTTCCCCAACAAGGTGCTAGGAAGAAGGCCAAGGATAAGACCACCAAGGAGTTGGTTGCTGCTTTGGAGGAGAGGATGGCTTTGTTGGAATCCACCACATCCGAAAGGGTTGGGGATGCTGTCCAACGCATCGAAGGGTTCGAGTCCGGGGAGGACGAGCTAAGGTCAGAGATGCAAACGCCCTTCAAGCAGTGGCAAAATGGTTGTCTGAGGAGGTGGAAACCCTCAGGGCTGAGAACGATGCGTTACGGTTACAAGTGGAGGAGCTTGTAACGTAAGTGAAGACTTGCATGGCCGCGATGGCCAACGTAGGAGCTGGCCAAGTGCCTTCCTCTTCAAAGTCGAATGTCCCCAAGCCTCCTTCCTTTGGTGGAGCAAGGAACGTGAGGGAGATAGATAACTTCCTTTGGGGACTTGAAGCCTACTTCGGCGCAATGGGCATAATCGAGGAAGCACCCAAGGTAAGCCACGCTTCCCTCTTCCTCAAAGATATTGCTCTTGTATGGTGGCGTCGCAGGTGTGACGATGTTAAAAGGGGGTCTGAACCCATCCAAACTTGGGATAGTTCAAGAAAGGCCTCAAGAAGCAGTTCTACCCTGAAGATGCTGAGCAAGAGGCTAGAGCCAAACTCCGCCGCCTCCAACATAAGGAAGGGCACATTCGAGAATATGTCAAGGAGTTCCAAGAGCTACTCTTGGAAATTTCTGACATGAGTGAGAAGGATGCCCTCTTCATCTTCCTGGATGGATTGTGTGGCTGGGCTAAGACAGAGTTCAAGAGGCGGGGTGTTCAAGATCTGACTTCCGCCATTGCCGCTGCAGAATCCTTGGTTGAATACAAGAAGGAGTCATCCAAGGGACCGATCAAGAAGAGTACCCACAATGGCAAAGGTGGGGGAGAACGTGATCATGGCCCTAGGAAGGACAAGACAGTTCGCTTCCACGACAAGGGTCCATCGAAGAAGGAAGATGCTCCCCGTAAGATCTCATGCTTCCTTTGCAATGGTCTGTACCAGGTCTATGAGTGTCCGAAGAAGGGGAAACTCGCCTCTCTCGTTATGGATAAAGAGAAGGAGGAATCTCAACTTACCTCCATGACCTGCATTAGGGGCTTGGAGAAGAGAAGCAATGAGCCTCAGCGGGGACGCATGTATGTCCAGGTCCACATCAACAACAAGCCCTTGTCAGCCATGATAGACACTGGAGCAGACTTTGTCTACATGGCCAAGGAAGTGGCTGAGGAGATTGGCCTTTCTTATACTCAAGAGGAAGGTTATGTTAAAGGGGTGAATACAGGTAACCTCCCCATCTATGGAGTTGCTCGGGATACTCCCATCCAGATCCAGCAGTGGCAAGGGAAGGCCGATATCATTGTGGCCTCGTTGGATGATAAGAAGCTCTATCTTGGAATAGACTTCATTGAAAGGGCTAATATCGTCCTTAAATCCTTCTCGGACTCCATGTACATCCGGGAGGGTAGGCGCATGTACTATGTTCCAGTCAAACGGCATATTGATGAAAAGAACATAATATCTGCTCTCCAGTTCTCGAAGGGTCTCAAGAGACAAAAGACCACCTATTTGGCCACGCTGAAGATGGAAGAAGTGGTCAAGGATGCTCCAGTACCTGAAGCAGTCCAGGAGGTACTTGACAGGTTTAAGGATGTCATGCCGACTGAGCTGCCCAAGAAACTTCCCCCGAAGAGGGAGGTCGACCATGCCATCGAGTTGGAGTCGGGAGCTAAACCACCCGCATTCACTCCATATCGAATGGCACCTCCGGAACTGGAGGAACTGAGGAGACAGCTGAAGGAGCTACCTGATGCAGGGTACATCCATCCCTCTAAGTCTCCTTATGGTGTGCCGGTCCTTTTTCAAAAGAAGCATGATGGTTCACTTCGACTATGCATAGACTATTGGGCGCTCAACAAGATCACCATCAAGAATAAGTATCCAATCCCTCGGATCGATGATCTCTTTGATCAACTTGGCGATGCCAGGTACTTCACTAAACTTGATTTAAGAAGTGGATACTACCAAGTCCGCATAGCCGAAGGAGACCAACCAAAGACGGCATGTGTCACACGGTATGGATCATACGAATTTCTTATCATGCCCTTTGGTCTCACAAGCGCACCGGCCACATTCTGCACCCTCATGAATAAGGTACTTGCTCCCTACCTCGATCGTTTTATGGTAGTTTATCTTGATGATATTGTCATGTATAGCAAGACCTTGAAGGAGTATGTGGAACAATTGAGACAAGTGTTTTCTACATTGAGAGACCATCAACTCTATGTCAAGTAGGAGAAGTGCTCTTTCACCCAAGAAGAAGTGCCATTCTTGGGACATATAATCGGCAAGGGGAAACTGCACATGGATCCGGCCAAAGTACAAGCCATTCTTGAGTGGGAGTCTCCCACCAAGGTCACTAAGCTAAGATCATTTCTTGGCTTAGTAAACTACTATCGTCGGTTCATCAAAAGCTATTCTGCTGTGGCCGCTCCACTCACCGATTTGTTGAAGAAAAAGCAAGCCTGGAACTGGAGCCCCAAGTGTCAACGGGCCTTCGAAGCTCTAAAAAAGGCTGTGACTGAAGAACCTGTGCTTGCTCTGCCTGACCTCAACAAATCCTTTGAGCTGCACACCGATGCTTCTGACTTTGCTATTGGTGGGGTCCTAATGCAAGATGGACACCCCATCGCCTTTGAGAGCAGGAAGCTTAATGAGACAGAGAGGCGATACACGATGCAAGAAAAAGAGATGACCGCGATAATCCATTGTCTTCGTACTTGGAGACATTACCTACTTGGGAACAAATTTGTGATCAAAACAGATAATGTAGCTACAAGCTACTTTCAGACTCAGAAGAAGCTCACTCCCAAACAGGAACGGTGGTAGGATTTCCTTGCAGAATTTGAGTACGTCATGGAGTACAAACCAGGCAAGGCCAATCTAGTAGCCGATGCCTTG
>JANTPZ010083693.1:0-26752 GCA_025593235.1 Vachellia pachyceras
ACAAAAATCAATCCCATATCGCATCAGACCATCTCGAATTTCTAGAATATAGCTGCATTGAAAAAGTTTCTCTAATATATATCTCTAGATATGAATATTTACAATTGAATAATTGCACCAATGAACACTTGCCAAACCTTGCATACTTGAACCTACAAAGCGTGTTTTGATGAAAACAAACCCGCTTATGTAAAAAGTTTGGAGATGTTAACAGTAAAGAAGTATTCTTGTACCATATTCAAATCGGAATTTAGTTAGTCAATTGTTCAAGCGAGGAGACACAAATACAGATGTGGATATCAAGAAATATAAACTTTGAAGTTAGTTGTCTCCAAAATCTCAAAGGAGACGGCCATGTAATAAGTCTCCAACAGCTAAATGCATCAAGGAATTTTAATAATCAAATCTGAATAAAAATGAAATCAGGAGAGTCAAAAGCCGAACACACACACAGAGATATATTCTGTAATCAAAGGAAAAATATGCAGAGACAAGAAGGAATATTTCCACTGCAAAATCCAATAGTAATTATTCCTTTAAAAACTAGCATGAAAAAAGAATGACATTATCTATTCTAACTGGGACCATTCATCCTTTGCCTGAGCTTTATGTTTTCTGCTCATCGTGTTGCTTGATACACATGATTGATAAATAATATGATAGCAAAAATTTGGCTTAGTAATAAACCAAAGCAATTCACTTGTCTTCAAAATCCAATGTTGATGGAAGGAACTGACAGTTATTGACACAAAAAGGTAGAAAGTCACAATTAAAGGGCAAAAAGGAAAAAAAACAGAGTAAAGACTTTGTTATGAGAATCTGATATCGTTCAACTCAGAGTGCCAAAACACAGGAGTGAAAAAATCTCTACCATTCACCAAAACATTCAGTAAATGAGAGATCAAAAACCCCATTATCCAAATCCACTAAGACAATCCTTCAGGAAAAATTCTAAGTTGAGTTACCTCAGGGCTTGCACCTGATCAGCAGGAAAACCATAGCGAGCTTCAATTCCGGCAGCAATTATATCACGTAAACCCTTGATACCCTAATATGAGAACCACATTTTCATGATTTATTCCATGTATATCAATCTGATGCAAGGAAATACAGAGCATATAGTGCAATCACAACCTGACTATGACTATAGGCGCCGGTAGCTCTCCTAGAAATCTGATCTAGAATCTGCCAAGTCCGTTCTATTGCATCAGCGCTGAAAAATATGTCCAAAGAACAACTATTAAGGCAAAAACGAACAAGAAAAGGCATGAAAGAGTATCATCAAAAATCCATAGCACAGATAATTTATAAAGATCAAAACTTTAAGCGGCAAAGGAAGCTTTTATTTTTTGCTCACACAGTGTAAACAACACCATTATAAAAAGGGATTAACAAATCAAGATCCACACAAATTAAATTTATAAAGATCAACGGTTCACATTGATCCCAATTACCTGAAAAAACCCTGTGTTTCCCTTTTGCCCAAAATAGGGACGGGTGCGTTGGGTACGGGTGTGAAATAGGGACAGCTACAGGACTGAGCTCGTGACAGAGCTGGGCAAGCAAACAGGGACAACGGAACTGAGCTGGATCTGGGCACCGCAAAAGGACGACGGAGCTTGCTGGGAGACGTGCAACAGGGACAGACGACGGAGCTTGGAATGACGACTAAAAAGGGATTGAGCTCGCGCCTGGTGATAGATGGACGTTGACGAAGACCAGACAGAGTGTCGAGCGAGAGACCGAGAGTGGGTGCGTGGAAGCTCAGTGTTAGGGATTTCAGATGGCGTCGTCAGCTAAGTGCGTGGAAGCGAGATTTGTGAACTGTGAGTGAAATGTGTGAGAGGGAAAATGAAAAAAAATCAGCCCTCCAAAATTTTCTGATGCGTATGACAGCGGTGCGAGGGGGAAATTCAAAAGAAAAAATTCAAGCCTCCAAAGTTTTCTAATCTGTGTGAACTGTGAAAGTGGTGTGAGAGGGAATTTAGAAAAAAAAGCTGTGTTTCAAAATTTAAACAATATGAGAAGAAAATTGAAAAAAAATAAAATATATTAACTCATTTACCCCTTCAAATTTTTTATGCTAAAAATGAATATGAATAACTCAATATTGTAGTAAAAAAAATTTCTCATTAATTTGAAAAATTAGAGAGGAATATAATAGTCGCCTCTAATTTTTCTCGCTAATTTGGAAAATTAGAGAGGGATATAATATTTCTCGCTAAATTCCTCGATAATTAAGCATTTTAGAGAAGAATATCTAAGTCGCCGCTAATTTTTCTCGCTAATTTGGACATTAGAGAGGAATTTACTATTCCTCGCTAATTAGACTATTTAGAGAGGAATTTCAAAGTCGTCGCTAATTTTCCTCGCTAAAATGTGATTTTATAGTAGTGTCACAAGCCAATTACTTTCACTTATAATTCTAATTCTAATTTACAGATGAGACAGAAGGCATTCAATATAACTACCACCAAATCCATTGTCTATTAAAAATGTGACCAGAAGAAATTAGAATAATAATTCTAATATGGAAGTTACTTGGATATAGACATATTTTTTATTTCCATTAGAATAATAAATCCATTGTCTATTACAGTTTATTGCTGTGAATCATCCCATCTTGGGTTCGTTATTTGTATTTACATTTCGTGTATATGGTTGAGGAAACTAAACGAATTTCATTTCCCTTTGATGACCAATTTGTCTAGCGTAACTTATCATTGTATTTTTCATTTCAATCTAGGTATGTTGAAATTAACTTAGCAAAAAGACATGGGTATGCATTTAATATCATACAGTTTGGGTCGTGTGATCAATGTCGTGATAACATGCTTCCCGCGCATCGCGCGGGGGAGTACATGCTAGTTTTCTTAAAAAGAGGAGAGATATTGAGGATGTAGAGTGGATGAGAAAATTTAATTTAAAAGTAATAAGATTGGAATTGTTCGAAATTATATGAACGGTTGAGATTGAATATGCAAATAACCCAAAACTACTTCCTAAGTGCTATTTGAACTGCTCATTTCATCTTCCTCCCCACACCAAACAACACAAAGCCCTCAACATCGCTCCATTGCCATCAGCAAGTTTAAGCCATCGATCTATAATCACCTGATCTATAAACAGCTTATTTATAAACCATCTGTATATAAGCTATCAATTGAGAAACCACCTGTATACAAGCGACCAATTTACAAGTGCCATTAGTTTACAAGCCACCATACAAGAAGCCACCTTATGGAAAGTACCTCGTCAGAAGATGACACTCATTCCTAAAGGCTTTTTAGAGAGATGATGTCTATATATATATATATATATATATATGAGAGTAGAATAAGAGCCCTATAAATCCTTCGCTTTAAGGATTTACAAGAGTAGGTTGAGCTACCTTGCATAATTAAATGATACCATCTATGCTCACCGAGAGCAGTGTAATATAATAAATGAGTGTATTACAGTGCAATAGTGAAAATGTACAGCAAACTAGATTTTTTTAGTAAAGAACCGATGTAGTAACTAATTATAAATTAAAAGGTTGTGATTTATAAATGCCCTTTTTTTCTTTGTATGGTATATATGGCATGATCCTTTTTATTTAAGGTGTTATGCAATAATATTAAGTGAGTGTTTGAAAATTCGTTGGGAGAATGATTTCATACAAATCAAGGTAAGTATATGAAGGGAGTTTTGTCTCGATTTGCATAAACGTGATTCCAACAAATTTTCCAAACAAGCACTGAACCTATTAGTTGTCATGAAATTTTAACTTGGACGGTTTAATTGAATGGCACATCAATATATATGTGGCAAACCCATATATATATATATATATTATATTCTACTTGTTTCAAAATTGAGATGCAAAAACACAAAGTAGTTCTACACTTTGGTGACAAAAAGATTGATAACGACAAGTTTTATTATACATGCATTGTACAATAATATTGTGCTTTATCAATAATTCAATTTTTGTCAATTTTTGGATAAATATTTAATAAAAAATCTCGTTAAACGTTCTCTTTGATGTTCTTTTTTTTTTGAATGGTTTCCCATCCGGTATCCCAGGGCAAGCCATCTTTCAGGCGGACAACGGCCCCAGACTAATCCGGATTGCCCGTGGTAGGACCCTAAATGCGGCTAGGCTACCACCAGGTTTTAAAGCTGCTGCATTCCCACGGCTCGAACTCGAGACCCGTGGTTAAGCTAGAACGACCCCTTACCAGTCGATCTAAGCCCCCGGTGGTTCTCTTTGATGTTCTTTTATTTTTAAGATTTCATATTATCTAATATATATCTTTATCATTAGCGCATTCAATGACTATCTTTATAAATGTCTAAACCACCTCAAAATTAAAAATATTACTGTGATTCTCTGTAAAAAAAAAAAAGCAGATAAATCTCCCTTTTTAAAAAATGTTTAAATTTCATCGCCTCTCCTCTAGTTTTAAAAATTTACAGTTCCTTTCTTGAAATCAAAAGACGAATTACGTTGACCTTTAAACTTGGTAGATAATTAATTTTTTGTTTAAAATAAAAGGCATTTTTCCAAAATTTGCACGTATTTATCTGTCCTAAACCCAAATCATGGTTTTAGAAGTCAAAAAATGCTTTTTTAATGGACCCGTTTGGGATCGCGGAAGAGAATTACTTTTACATAAGTCGAGGTAAATATATGAAGGAGATTATATAGTTTTATAAAAAAATATTGTTGAACATGTATTTGAATTCTCCATAAGCTCGATCAAGCAGGGCTGGGTTAGTATCTTCAAACACACACTAGTCTTATTTGGTCCTTGGTGCAAACCATTTTATAAAATCAATACTTGCAATATTTATGAATTGTTTTTAAAAGTACCCATATATCTAATTGGTCTACCCTTTTTCTCTTTTTAACCACCAATTTTCATTTTTAGCAACATGGGGGCATTTTGATCTTGTAACAACATTTGTAAATTTTTAATTAGACCTCTTCTTTGATTAAGAATTTATCAAAAGTGCATGCCTGGCTTTAATTTTCATTATTTCAACTAAAATTAATTGAAGTTTTTCAAAAACAATTGAGTAAGTTTTAAAATTTAAAAGGGATATTACGTACATATCCTAAGAAATAAAAAAACTCTACCATAATGTATTTTTCCATTTGTAATTTATTTAACCTATATGTTATGTGCTTGGCAAAAAAAAAACCTATATGTTATGTGACAGCAATTCAATTTCATAATTTTTAAAATATAATGGTAAATTTTTTGTTCTTTGGGAATTGAACGTAATTTCCCCATATTTTCTGCACCAAAATATCCACACTCTGAAGAAGATAATGAATGCGCTTTCTAGTTGTTCAAACTTTCAAACTTCTTCCTTCTGAGATCCTCCCCACATCAAATTCATTCTGAATTTTCACCTCCCAAGCCCAAAACAAAAAAGCATGTCCACCATTTCTTCTTTCACATTCATGAACTCTAATTCCAATATCTTTCTGCCTTCTTCACTCTCTCCATCCCCTTCTTCTTCTTCTTCTTCTTCTTCTTCTTCTTCTTCTTCCACGGAGTGTCAGTTACTTCACCCTTCTTCACATTTCCCTAAATTGCCTTGCTCTTCTGTGTTTCTCTCGATTTCTTCAAGAAAGTTTCTTACCCATCTTTGTTGTAAATCCCCTGAAGCGGAAGAGCTATCCTCGCCGGAAGACGAGTGGCTCCAGAAGCTTCCCGATAAGAAGAAACCCCTTTATTCGCACAGCTTACCTTGCATTGAGGCTTGGTTGAAGAATCTAGGTTTTTGTCAAAGCAACGATAATAGGGCTATTTGGTTTGTTCAGAAGCCAGATTGGCACGCTCAACTCTCCCTCGACATCACTGACCTCTACATAAGGTGTGCCTTTTTCTGTTCGTAAAGATACAATTGATGAATCTCTTTGATCCTATGGCAAGTTACATATTGATATATTGATACATAAGGTGTGCTTTTTTCTGTTTGGGTTTTCCAAAGCACCAATTCTGATTCAATTGAAGTTCTGAGGAATGTTGTACATCGTGCATTGTATATTGTTTAGAGTAGAATGTGTTAAGGTCAAGCTTACCACTAGTCTATAGCTGTTAGTATTGTTAGTAGTAGAGTAGACGCACAAGCGTCATGGTTCGATTACGACTTGACCTATCAACTGGGCTCCATCATAGAACAATTGTTATCACACATTGGCCAACAACTTTCCCTCCAGCAATTGTCCTATTGGAAATCAAACCCATGATCTTGGCTTTGATACCAATTGTTAGGATCAAACGTTTATCATTAGACCAAGAGCTATAACTGTTTGTCAACGCACAACTCTATTTCTTTAACTTTTAGTAGAGTAGACACCCAATCATCATAGTTCGACTAGGACTTGGCCTCTCAACTAGACCTCCTCCATGGGACCTTTGCTACCACACCTTGGCCACCAGAATGTGCTTTGTATTAGTATTTTGCTTAATTACTTATTGTTAGAGGCCAGTGCTTGCTAATAATTTGTATCTGATGTCCAAGATGAAATAATAGATCAGTGAACTATCTCACCAATGAGGGAGTCTTATGTGGACGTACTTAATCAAACTAGTGGAATACTGCCTGAACGTGGACAAGAAAAGTAGACTGGTTATGGCCATCAAAACAATTACAATGAAGAGTAAAAGACCAGATAGAACTTATCTGATGGCATTGAAACTTGAAGAAAACCTTTGTTCCTGTTTTGGTTATTGAAACTTATCTGATGACTTCTGCCTACCATTACTCTATAGCTCTATTAGTTACTCTGCTGAAACTAATGATTTTTTGTTTGTTTCATCTATAAGTTCCTTCTTTTCTAATTTCAACACCCCCCCGGTGCGTAGGAAGCCTGCTTCTCTTTTACAGCATTAAAGCCTATATATAAATATTTAAACACTGGAACAAGTAAACAACTGCTTTATATATATGAGCTATGGAAGGCAGGATTTGGGTGAAACTCCAGTATTGATATTCATGGCGTGCGCATGATTCACTGAAAGTTGTACTAAAAATTTGACTTTGATAATGGCTAATTTTACAATGAAGGATTGTTTATAAATTGTTACCTGCTTTTTGATGAAAGGAGAATCCCTGATTATATTTACTAGAAGGTTGAATGGAACTACTGACTTACTAAGAGTTATTCATCCTTTTGAAATTTTCTGTATAAATCAATGTAGGGAAAACTGCAAAGATCTTACAATGATATGAATAGTTGCTGTTCAAGCAGAATGAAACTGTACTGTGACTAGCCCTTTTTTAGTTTAGTAGTGGCCTAATATTTACAAAGAAGCCTTTGGGTTAAAGTGAATATAGGAAGAAAGATGTCATTTTTCTTTTTAATCTTTTTTATTACTTTTGTTATCATATTTTTAGTTATTGCAATACAAAGAGATCTACCTGAAGTGGTTTATTTAAGGCACACAGTATGGCATCAGCATTATGAATTTCAACCTTCACTATCGTGGTTAGATTCTGTTCACTCTGTTTCTGGATGGATGTATCAATATTTCCATGCGTTACTTCCAAAAACTTTCAGGAAATTTCCTTTTGCATTTGTTATGTGATTGAAGAAGAGAAGGATTATGATTATGTGTTATTAGACAAGAATGGGATAAAAGGATCTTAAACTGATACCACTAATAAGCTAATCCAATAAGGAAAAGAGAGCAAGTATCTTGCTCAACAGTTCCTTATTAACTAAATGCTTTAGGAGAATCTCCAAAAGTCCAAAATAACAAGACTTAGAAATAATCTCTAAAATCTATTGAGTCCTATCAACAACAAGATGGATCCTTATTTGATTTCTAAAAACTCTCATCAATAGAATAAATTAAATAATATCCAAAATAACTTAATATATACTCTTAAAGTTTCTCTGATTCCCCACATCACCCATTATCCTATATCCTAAAAATTTGTGGTTGTTGCTGTTTGCCAAGTTTGAATTTCTCAGACATCAAATCAGATTAATTGTTTCAAGTTCTTATGGAGAAACTTCCCCCTGCTGTTGAAATGATATTGGAGATTTGATATGCATAGAGAGCAGTTGACATGGCTAATGATTGGGTCTCTAAAACTAGTTTTAGGGTTACTGAGAAAGAGAAAGAAAATTACTTAGCGTAGGTTTGGGAATCTGTTTGGGGTGTCGCCAAATGGACTCCCAAACATGCTGTTAGCCGTCTAGAACTTTTGAAACTAGGTTTGACTCTTATAGAAGATTTTATTGCATGCATCCTTGGCATTTTGAACTTTAAATTTCTCTATGAAGCTGAAAAGGGATAGGTGCCGAACATAAGAAGAGGGACAAACTCTATTGCGATTGGCAGACAAATATGGACATTTGATTTTGTCTGGCATTTTTGGCGGTTAACTTGCTGCCATAATTTGATTGTGTGGAAGCTATGTCTCACTGATTACATTTTTTATGCAGCTGATCATGTTGTGAGTTTTCCCTTTGATAAATCCTTTTTCATCTTCTCAAAATTAGAAAGCTGTTAGATACTCCTTCCGGTTTTAAATATAAGAATTATGTAACTAATTTGCAAATATTGAGAAAATTAGTTGAATTGGTTATTTGTAATAAATGTTTATTAATTTTTCTAAAATATCTTCTTTAATCATAACATTATAACCACCCAGCCCCCTTATTATGTGGAATCAATAGGGATGCCTTGGGTTAAAAATTATAAATTTATGAAGCAAAGTGAATTGATGTCTTATATTTAGGATTAAAATAAATCTCTTGTCCAGCTCTTATCTTTAGAACCGGAGGTAGTATTGAGTAAAGTGTTAGTGGAAAAATCTATCAAAAGAGTAGCCAGAAAGGATTTCTTAATTTTGTTGATGGAATAAGATAAGATTTCCCGTTATTGAACGAAGATTCGATTGTTGTGCAGGTATCTGAGGAGTGGACCTGGAAATCTTGAAAAGGATGTGGAAAGAAGGTTCAGTTATGCTTTGAGCAGAGAAGACATAGAGAATGCTGTTCTTGGAGGACCATAACCATTTTATGTTCCTTCTACCATATACAGATATATATGCATTTGACTAATTTTCTCAAACTTTCTCATGTACTGGCAAAAAAAAAAAAGACCCTCTTATGAATGGAAAAAGATGGTGTTTTACAGTTTGACCGGAAAAGATGGGATTCAAATGTAAAATTCAAGAACTATTTAGACCCTCCCTGATGCTGTGCAAGTTTGTGAGTTGTAGTTTGGTTAAAGTGTATTTTTAGTCATTTATGTTTGTCTCATGTTTCACTTTTGTTTTAATATTATGGAATGTCAAAAATATTATTTTGATACCTTGAGTCTCTGTTTTTTTGTTTCCAATTTCTTTTGATTGACTTTTCAATCACTGTAAGAATCTTTTTACTTCGTTCAGAATAATTTCATAAAGGATAAAAGGTACACCCTACACTCCGAATCAATTTTAGAAATGCAATTAACACATGGTGCAATTTGATCCCAAATGTATTAAAAAATTGAGCAATTGTCATGCTCTTAACGGAACCCTTAAGCTTCGTTTGTCATCATCTTTTGCCACTGTTCCCCTCCTCAGCAAATGTCACCCTGGTCTTCCTCTCCCTTGCTTGTGTCAGCCTTGCACCCAAGAAGAAGAGAAGACAAACGAAGCAACCACCATGCCCATACTGAACCTAGAGTTGTATCTCTTCTGAGATTTTTTCGCAGAAAAATGAATTCACTATTTGCCAAGTCCATCCACCATCTACGAATCATTCGAACCCGGAAACATCCAACTATTTGCCAAGTCTATCCATATGAATTCACTCATTGACTCCCCCAAGTGGAAGCTCTCTTCTTCTATAGTCAGCAATTCCCACTATCTCGCTGAGCTCCGAATACTCTGTCGACTCCAAGGACTCCGACCTGAACGATTATGATGAGGGTTGTTTCTCATCGAACTTGACCATGGCGGCGGAGGTTGCAGTCACACGGGGAGCACGTGGCAGGTCAGGGGAGGAGGGCGGCAATCTAAGGGAAGTTGAGACTGGTGGATTTGCCTTTGATGGAGAGAGCGGCAACGTCGTGGGCTCGAGCGGCCATTTCTGGGGTGGCGAAAGTGTCTAGCTAGATGCGAGACTTCTTGCAAGGCTCGCGAATCCCCGACACCCATTTCCCCATCAGCGTCACATTCTGACGCCATGGCAGTGTAGGAGCTTGCCGAAAGAATCAGAAGGAGGAGAGGGACGGGGTCTTTTGGTGGGTCAGGCAATGATATCTTGTGAATCGGATTTGGAATCAGAGGAGGAAGACGAGAAAGTTTCAGAGGTGTGTGTATGGTGGTTGCTTCATGTTTCTTCTCTTCTTGGGTGCATGGCTAACACAGCCAAGGGATAGGGACAACGAGGTTGGCCACGAAATCAAATGTTGGCTACGGTGAAGGGAGTCTGAGAGTAAATTCAAACTTCTGATTGATCGAGGTACTTGGAATCCGATGGATGAAGACATGGTTTCGGGGGATTCAATTGAATTTCATTAAGAAGAGGAACCTTATAAAGATCATATTTATTCTTATCAAAGAAAGACAGGACTGATGCTGTTCAAACAGGCAAAGGTCAACTAAATGGTATTCCCGTACCAATTGGGGTTATATATTTTCAGTTTGAGACAAAAGTAACTCGATAGAGAAAGGTGAAGAACAGAAGCTGCGAGGAAGAAAGGGAGAAAGGAGAAGACTATGATGGAAAGCTGTGTTACTTCATTAATGACATATGTACGTTTATACAAATAGCAAAGTGGAACAGCTGGTAGATAACTAACATCATCTAACTAACAATTCGGCTAGTGGACTCAGTTACATCACAACAGAATACAAACTTATCTAGCTGGCTTGGAACTGATTAACTATTAAATATAAAATACATAACGTTTAATACCCGCCTTCAAGCTGGAGAGTGCAAGTTATGCATTCCCAGCTTGAACGTAAGGTTCGAGAAAGGGGCTGGATCCAAGGCCTTAGTGAAAATGTCTACAATCTGATGTTGAGATCGAATTGGCAGCAGTCGGAGAATGTTGGCACGCAGCTTTTCACGGATGATGTGGCAGTCTATTTCTATATGTTTTGTACGTTCGTGGAATGTTGGGTTTGCAGCAATGTGGCTGGCAGATTGATTATCACAATAAATAAGTGTTGGTGTAGGAGATGAGATATGCAGGTCACGTAGTAGGTAAATTAACTATTGAAGTTCACATGTGAGAGAGGCTAGAGCGCGATATTCAGCTTCTGATGAAGAACGAGAGACTGTTTTGTTTCTTTGACTTCCTGGAGATGAGGGAATGTCCAAGGAAAACACAATAACCTGTGATGGAACGCCGTGTATCTATACAACCTGCCCAATCAGAATCGCTAAATCCCTTGAGTTTGAGATCAGAAGCAGAAGAAAGGAAAATACCGCAGCTTGGAGATGATTTGAGGTACCGAAGAACACGATGAGCAGCCTTGAGATGTACATCAGTTGGAGAGGACATTAAGTTGCTGAATAGCATATGAGATATCAGGTCTGGTATTTGTTAAGTAGATGAGATGCCCAACAAGTGTTCGGTAGGTGCTTGCATTGGATAGAGGCTGACCAGAATCAATGGAAAGCTTTGTATTCCGATGCATAGGTGTCTTAAGGAGCTTGCTATACAAAAAACCAAATTCTTCAAGGATGTCAAGAGTGAACTTACGCTGATGAACAGATATGCCTTGTGTGGAGCGTGCGACCTCAAGGCTAAGAAAAAATTTGAGGGTGCCAAGATCCTTGATCTTAAAGGCAGAATCAAGAAGTGATTTTACTCGCTGAATTTTAGGTAGATCATTGCATGTGATGAGTATGTCATCTACATAAACTAGTAATGCAGTGAAAGAAGCATCAATGCACCGCACAAATAATGAATGATCAGATGGTGATTGGATATAACCATATGATACTAAGGCAGCGGATAGTTTAGCATGCCATTGTCTGTTGGCTTGCTTAAGACCATACAATGATTTATGTAACTTGCTTAGGGGAGCTCTTGGGGTAATGGTATAGAAGGAGGGGTACTGTGGGCAGGTGCAACAAAGACAAATGGAAAAATATTTTCATATAAGCTAACATCACGAGACAGAAAAATGGAACGAGTAGTCAAATCTAAAAGGGTGTATCCTTTCACACCAACTTTGTATCCAAGAAAAACACATTTTCTAGCTCTAGGAGCAAACTTAGGATGATTGTGAGGTGAAGTAGAAGCAAAGCATAAGGAACCAAATACTCTTAAGTTGGATAAGTCTGGGTGAGAGCTATTCAAAAGAAAATGAGGGGAAAGATTATTGAGAAATGGTGTTGGCAGGCGATTTATAAGGTGAACTGCATGGGTAACAGCATAGGTCCAATAAATGGTGGGTAATTTTGATTGGAATAAAAGTGACCTAGCAACATTTAAGATGTGTTGATGCTTGCGCTCTACAATACTATTTTGCTGAGGAGTTTCAACACAAGAGGTCTGATGTAAAATGCCCTTAGATGCAAAATACTCAGGCATGGAAAACTCAAGGCCATTGTCAGTCCGTATGGTTTGAATCACAACATGAAATTGTGTTTCAGCAAATGAAATAAAGGCTTTGAGTGCTGAATGAGTTTCTGATTTATTTTTCATCAAAAAAATCCATGTGTAGCGAGAATGATCATCAACAATGGTTAAAAAGTATCTATGACCATGAATGGAAGTATATCTATGACCATGAATGGAAGTAATGTGGTATGTCCCCCAAATGTCAACGTGAAGCAATGAAAAAGATTTATCAAAATGAGTTTGACTGAGAGAAAATGGAAGACACTTTTGCTTAGCAAAATGACATGAATCACATTGAACAAAGGATTTATTCATAACAACATAAGGATGGATTTGTGAAATAGCTTTAAGAACATAAGTAGAAAGGTGTCCTAGCCTAAAATGCCAAAGATCAAATGGAGAATTGGTATTGTGCGTGGATGAAACTGTAGGCATATCTATGGTAGAAGCCAGACAATGAGAGGTGTGTTTGTGAGGGAGAAAATATAGTCTATCCTATGCCTCAGCTAAACCAATCATCTTCCACTGCGGTAGGGTCATCAGGAAGCAGAAGTGGCTCTGAAATATGGCACAACAATGAAGTGAACGAGTTAGCTTAGAAACAGAGATAATGTGGCACTGAAATTTTGGGATAAAGAGAACATCATGAAGTACAAGAGAACCAGAAATTCTTACAGAACCAGAAGACTTAGCATGAACAATTGTGCCATTGGGTAAATGAACAGCGATAGGTGCAATATTTGAAAGAGATAAAAAATGAGAAGGTAGAGAACAAATATGATATGTTGCTCCTGTATCTAATAACCAGGAGTTATGAATTGAGAAGGCAAGACTGTCACCTGATGTAACATGGTTTAATTTGTGAATAGAAGGGGAAGAAGAGGTTTCTCTTTGAACCATTTTCAGAAGTGTCTGGTATTGCTCGGCTGTAAGACTAAGGCGTGGTGAGCTGCCATGACTCTGTGTATTGGAATCTTGAACATGAGGAACACAAATCTCTCTGTTCGGAGCCACCTGTGAAGCACTGTTGAAAGCAGAGACATTGCGAAACTTGAAACCAGGAGGATATCCATGCTTCTTATAGCATGTCTCAATAGTGTGACGCGGTTTTCCACAGAATGTGCAGTGCTTGTTGTTGCCACGCTCAGATCCTTGAGAATGAGGTCCTCTGTTAGATTTGGCAAGGAGCACCATTGTATCAACTGGAGTGGGAAATATTCCCATTTCATGTTCTTGTTGTGAAACTAGTGAGAAGACTCGATGAATTGGAGGGAGAGGTTCAAGAAGCATAATCTGAGACTTAACCGTGGAGAATCAATCGTTGAGACCTTTAAGAAAGCGAATGACATAGTCCTGCTGTTGATATTGATGCATCTTAGAAAATGCTCCACACGAACAACGACTCTTGTAGCTACATACGGGAAGAGGACGCAAATTGAGAAGTTCATCCCAGACGATCTTGAGCTTAGTGTAATAGTCGCTCACCGTCATATCACCTTGCCGGAGAGAATGAAGTTCTTCTTGCAGATCAGCTATTCTGAAGATGTCACACTGAGTGAAGCGACTTCATAGATCATCCCAAATATACGAGGCACGATCTATCCACAAAATGCTTTGGGCTATTGTTGTGGAGATGGATCGAGTGAGCCACGCTACCACCATGGTATTACATCTTTCCCAAATTGGAAACAACGGATCTGTGGATGAAGGTGCAGTTATTGTTCCATCAGCAAACTGGAATTTATTCTTGGACTGCAATGCCATCTTCATAGCGCGAGACCAAGAGTGGTAGTTGGATCCAATCAAGACTGGGGACACGAGCACTAGAGATGGATTTTCATTTGGATGTATGTAATAAGGATTAGAAGGATTCTGAGTAGCGTCGGAAACAAGTCTAGCAGGATTAGAAAGATTCTGAGTGGCGTCGGAGGAAGAAGAATCCGCCATTAGAGGAGAGATGGTCGCTCTGATACCATGAGACAAAAGTAACTCGACAGAGAAAGATGAAGAACAGAAGCTGCGAGGAAGAAAGGGAGAAAGGAGAAGACTCTGATGGAAAGCTGTGTTACTTCATTAATGACATATGTACGTTTATACAGATTGCAAAGTGGAACAGCTGGCAGATAACTAACATCATCTAACTAACAATTCGGCTAGTGGACTCAGTTACATCACAACAGAATACAAACTTATCTAGCTGGTTTGGAACTGATTAACTATTAAATATAAAATACATAACGTTTAATATAGTTTATGGGGGTAGTATGGGATCCGTAGTGGAATCCTACCTATTGCAATGGTTTCCCACAGTAAAGCAATAAGATGGCTACAGCGAAAGGAGTTCGTAAGCGAACCTCAATGATAATAATGGTTCGTTGCGGTGAAATCTCCAGATGGCCACGACGAAAGTCACCAAATGTCATGTAACAAAATTTAACTTCATATAATTATCTCTTGATAACTAATTACTTCTTATATAAAATTTACGATGTTACACAAATACACATAGAAAAAGTTGGTTAGGCTTCAAAACACCAATTCAGGTTGTGTTTGGAAATCCGTTAGGAGAAAGGAGTTAGTTTACAGATTTTGATGTATTTTACGGATTTTAAGATGGTTTTATGAATTTCGAGACGGTTTTAATGAATTGTAAGATGGTTTTTACAAATTTCGAGATTGTTTTATATTGGAATGTGCGTACCGTTTGAGAAACGGTGTTTCCAAACAAGCACTAATACAACTACAAGTGCTATTAGTCAATAGTTAGACTTTTTTTGAACTTGTTGACAAGACAAGGCCACGTTAATTGTTGTCCTGGATTTTGACTGCCGAGGTTGCATGGGGTTCACTGTAGTTGTACATTATAAAATAAAACGAACTACAACAAAAATTTTTAGCATGATTTCTTTATCATTTATTACTATCCTTAATGTAAGCTTAAATTGAATTTTTTTTGAAAGATCAAGGAAACTAAATAATATTATATATTTATCATTTTTTTTAAATTAATTTGTCTGACTTATAAGTTGATATATAATATAATAATATTATAACCATTTTAGAATATATATATATATGATCTAATGTAGTATATTTAGCTTTAGCAATTAAAAAAAAGTTAAATAATTCTTCTATTATAACCAAAACAAACTTAGGTGATATAGTAAGTAAGATGATCCACATTTGTTTTAGAAACAGATGTACGTGAATAAGACTTTACACGTATGTAGATTAGGAAGTAAATTAAAACTCAATAAAACATGGTTTTTCGAAATTAATATGTATATTGTTAATAAATGTTTTTTGTAAAAAAAAGTCTAATACCGCGTTTAATAACTAAAGTAAAAATGTAAATTTATCCTAAATTTTTTTTTCGAGGAATAACGTTGCCGTATAATTTTAAAAATAAAGAAATATTACCCATTTATTGCTAAAGTATTAATGTTTAAAAACATGTTCCTCTTGTTGTTGACATGTCTTTGAGAGGTATTGGGAAGTACTTGAGACTAATCAAATATTACGTTTTTTTTTTGTGTGTTGGGATCAAACTGTGATTATTCGTAAAAAATAATGATGTCAACCCTAATCGTTGTGGCTTCCTTGTACTACGCCACGCAATGCCCTCTTATAGCAAGAATGACACATACTCTCTCTGACCCACCACCAGGTATTATCCTGGTACATGTACACGTGTGAAAATATATGAAAGTTTATTACCACAAAATTGGCAAATTCTATCACTTGTCACATTCTAGCCATGAAATTAATAAACTTTTTAACATTGACAGAGATTCACACAGATTTTTTTTTTTTTGGGTGAGTGATAAGGTATCATCAAATCATTCTAGCATTGGGACTATTCATTTTTAAAGTTTAGGGATTCAACTTATGTTTTTTTTGTTGGGTTTATTTGACATTCCGTTTAGAAAAGTTAAAAGCACATTCAACAGTGTTTTTCCGCAAAACAAGATAATCTCCTCCATATATTTACCTCGGTTTATATAAAAGCACTTATTCACCGTACTTCCAAACGGGCCAATTGAGTAAGCCCGTTTGCTACTTCAATCAATATATTTTTAGTACACACGTTGGATTTAAAAAAGGAATTAATATGCAACTATGCAATTAAGTTACCATAATTTCATCTCATTTTTAATTAATTTTTGTAGTTTTCCCCTATTCATTCTGTTCTTATAGTTTCTTTAATCATAAGTACCAGTAGAGCTCCTAAAACTATTTGGGCAGGTTGGCATTTTGCTAAGCTGTCAAGTGTGCGTTGTTCCAACTCACACCTTCTAATAGACGGGTTACGGTGGTCTAACCCGTTTAGCTAGCCATTTTGTTAAAAATATATATTAATATATTTTGTTTTATTTCATATTTTTTTACCTATTTGATATATATTTTATAAAAAAAGAATAATAAATATTTTTTTGAGGTTAAACAATACATAATACATTTAAAAGTTGTATTAAAATATTTTTCATTTCATGTCAACCTTATGTAATACTAAATTGTAAAATGATAGCAAAAAATTAAGAATTATATGTATTATTAAATTATATAGAGATATAATAAAATAATGTTATTTTTTTTTGCGTAAAAACAAAATAGTATTGCATGATGAGAAATTTTTTAATTGACATTTAATTTTTATTTTAAAAACATTTAGTTGGGTGCCAATCCAACCCAAGTTCAGACATTCTTTCAACCGACACAGCTTATTAATTTGTAAAATATTTATGTTAATTACTTATGATGTGACTCTTACCTATTATCATACACTAGGATCATCATTTTGCCACATAGATATAAACAAAATTAAAATTACGGCAATGGAAGGATAGAATTGAAATTCAATTCCATGGTGTAGGCATGTTTGATCTGATGGAATTACAATTTCATGTGGAATTCAATTCCACAAAAACCCATCGAATTGAATTCCATACCCAAACCTATGGAATTTATTTGGATTCCATGGAGTCCAATTTTTTTGGATCAAAATATCCTCCCTTATGTAAAATAGTATTTTTTGTTACATTTCTAAAAAAAATCAACATTCATTAAAAAAAAGACATGGATTCCATTTTCATTTCCATGGCATACCAAACATAATTTTAAAACCCATATCCATATCAATTTCAATCTTCATCTCCATTTCCATCAAAATCAATTATATTGTACCAAACGAGACATTAATAAAATTACTGATTAAATAACACAACAAAAATTACAATAAACAAACGGAAGAATTTATGCACGAAGTTTTGTTTTGTCCAATTTTGTTGCCAATTTTTTGGCTAAAATTAGTTATGAACAATTTCCTTTACTAGTTTATCGCAAAATGGCCGGTGGCTAGGAGACATGGTGGCATGATCGTTGATAAAATGTGGTATTATAGAAATAAAATAGTCAGATATGGATAATAATGCATAACTACGTAGTTGAGAAAATTGCTTAATAAAATTAATCTCTTAACTATCATATTTTTAAATAATAATTTTTATAAAAAATTATTAAACTAAAAAAATCAGATATAGATTCTTTAAAATTAAATACGGATGATATAATTTAATAATTGAGGAAGCACATCAATTATTTGATGGACAACCCAGCCAGGTCCGGAAATTGTAAAGATCTAATAAAACAATTACAAGGTACTGATTAATTAAAAATCTTGAAAAATCATATATGAACTCAACAATTTTTTCTTCTTCTCAGCTTTAATTCCCATTTTATTAATGAATTATAAATCAAATGAATCCCAATCCTTAATCACTTAGTTGAATATAACCTGGTCAGAATCATAAATACTACATCTCCTAATGTTTCTCCACTAAATATCTCCGATTATTCCTCCATTTAATAATATTTTAGTTTCTTATTTTCGTCGCTATCTTATTTCGTTTTCTTGTTGCTCGTGACAAGTTTATATCGCAACACACAACATGACCAAAATAAAAAACAAGCTTGAGGTTTGGTTTGATGGGATAAGCAAAGCCTTCAACTGCTGTTTAGATCATTATCTCTGAACCTCTTTCAACTTGAGATTAATGCTTTTTAAGGTATAGAGAGCAAAGGGTGTTCGTCTCTCTCAATATTTTTCGAGATTCGAACTTGTGTTCTTCTCTTTATGGATCGAGGATGGCTACTGCTTTAATCAGCAGCTTGTTGGGGGGAGAGAGAGAGAGAGAGGAGTAAGTTTTCACATTTGGGCTGGACACAAAAGAACATGACCTAGCTGATAAAAATCTAACCTTGTTTGGCCTCAGTTACATCATATTCTTATCCAGCATATTTCTGTGTCCCATCATAGGGTAGTGGCGTTCCTGTTCCACCGTAGTTGAGAGAATCGGAATCAAATAATTAAAAAAGCCCATTAATGCAGAATCTATCATACTTGAACAGAAACGAAGCTTGATTACCATATAGAGAGAGAGGGACTGGAGGAGGAGGAAGAAGAAGAATAAGGCGACAGCGGCTACGGCGGAGAGATCTGAAGCTAACCACCACCCCCATCAATACCACGCTTTGGTATCTGTACCAGACGGGTCTGAGTCGGATTCTCATACTTGTACCAGTTCGATTGCTTTGGATTACATATATATCATCAGCAATAATGCTGGGTTCCAGGATATTTAGTGTTAAAATTGTGTGCCATGCATCGAAATCTGTTCGTGTTGTGGATGATAAATCAGCCAGTGGAGTGAACCCAGAGACATTACTCAACAACGGCACTGGTCGCCGGAGAGGTTAGTATAATTCAGTCCTATATATACTTTGATGAAACTAATTAATTTCATTGATTATATATCTTCATCTATTGTATTTTATTCCCCGAATATTTAATTTTTTCCCTTTTTCTTGATAAGAAATAAAATACATGCATGACCGACCTTTAGTGTAAACTTAAGGGGCTTAATTAGGGTGTTTAATCTATCTGCCTTTCTCTGGTGCTCTTTAACGTTTCTTGTAAGTTATAATATCTCAACTTTCCCAAATATATTTATTTTTATTCTTTTGAATTTTTATGATGGACTCCTACGTAAAATTAGTGACATTTTGATATTATATGAGCTAAAAAAGGGTAAAATTTTATTTTTTTATTTTCTAAAAACTACACTAAAATTGTGTAATTTTGATTTTTTAAAATATAAAAAAATCAAAAGTGCCCTATTTTTTTTACTAATAAGATATCCAAAATGTTATTAATTTTATTTACAATATAATCATCTAAAGAAAAATGAAAAAAAAATTGGAAGATTACAAAGGGACATTATTTGAGGGACACACATGGGAAAACGGATAGAGATTCCGAGATAAATATGTGAAAGGAATTTTATCTCGGTAAACGTAGGAATGACTTTTGGGAAGGCAAACGGCCTTCCCAAATAAGCCTCAAACCACTTCATACCGTAAAACTTTTCGCTTCTTTCAACAAATGCACTTCCACTTTATATCAAAGAGAAATTAGTCACTCCTGTTTGTTTGTTTGTGCACTGCTAGTCCCTTCAAATAAAAAAAAAGGTTTATTAGCGATACATATATAGACAAGGAAGTGATAAAGGTAAAGATAGTAAAATTATATTCTGCCACAATCATGTGATCTGTTGACGTGGAAGAATACTATACGAAGGTTCCTAAAATTGGAGATAAGCCACTTGATGATATGGATGCTCTCTGGTCATATGTGCATGCTCTTGTTTCTTCCCTAAATATTTAGTGTCTTCCTTTTGTTCTATAGGACTGAATATAACAATTACCAACCCTTGAAATTCCCAAAACTTTCATCCGTTTCCCGCTTTTGTTTGGGAACTTCGTTCCCCAAACGCTGCACATAAGTCGAGACAAAACTATCTCAAAATCTGTAAAAATCACCTTGAAATCTATAAAAACCATCTTGAAATCCGCAAAACCATCTAGAAAAATCCTAAACTCATTTCTCCCACGGAACTCCCAAACACACAAGTATTTACTTAAGTTCTTTCTTGATTTCCATATCCTTCGAAGGAATTATTTCTCAACACATTGATTCACATCGAACTATGGTTTGAACAAAAACTATGGTTTCAAAAGCAGAGTAGACAAACACGTAATCAAAATTCAGAATAATTTTTAACTCTTAAAATCATGGTTTTGCATGAGTCATACAAATGCTCTTAGGTTCTTTAGAATAATTTTTAACTTTCAAAACTATGGTTTTTTTTTAAAAAAATTATTTTTTCCAACTTTTTTTAGAAACAACTCTCCAAAATATATTCTCTAAAATCACTTTTATCACTTTTTTAGAAAGCTATTTTTTAAAAGCTAATCCAAACACTCTTTCCAATTGTTACGTTGGATTTTACCAGAGTCCAACTTTAGTAGATTACGGTCCTATCCCAATTCAAGTGGAGTTGATAAAGAGGGAGTTTTCCTTTATTTTTCAACTGTTAAATCCATGTAATTGAATGTATGAGATATATGGATATGGGTTGGAGAATCAGTTTAAAATATATGATGAATGACCCTCAGTAACTCATAATCTCTCTTATCTTCCTCTCTGATAGTTAATTTGTTGGTACTTTGGATTCGTGTAGTTACTTCAGCGAGTCAATCGGATTTCATATACACTCAAAATACTTTAATAGTATTGGAGCATTACCAATTCCATATTTGGTGATTAGTACACAACATGCCTCTAAATTGGTAATGCTGATATTTTCCACACCATATGAATTATGGACAAAGCACAAATCAAATTTGAGTTTCTGTAGACCTTAGGAGAAAGTTGTGTATGCTGCACTCATAGACCATAAGGTCATATGAACACTTTAAGGGTTACGAGATAATGTATACTTCATTATGGATTTATATATAGGGTTAAATGTTATTTTCATCCCAGAAGTTTTTACGAAGGATTATTTGAAGGCACCAGGAAGTTTTTTTAAGAGCTTGTTTGGATGTGAAGTTGAAAATAACTTTTACAGATTTCGAGGTAAAACCTAGGTTTTGGAGAATAGATTTAAATATGCTCAATGCATAGGTTATGAAATTATGGGTACTTCACTTCATTATGGCTTTATATATATATGGGTGTGAAAATATACAATGTGTAGTCTATACAAGTTGGTGAGATTAGCCACTACCAGAAAAATTTAGCCACGGAAAAATCCATCGCTAAATGGATATTTTCCAGAAAATTTCCATTTAGCGACGGAAATTATTAGCGACCATCATTTTAGCGACGGATTTTCCGTCACTAAATGGCATTTTTCTGGTAATGGCTTTCTTACAAGGTCAACCACCTTCAATACTCAAGAGGGTGGGAAAAGATGAGATATGTGTTCACAAGAAAAGAAACGAAAGTGTTGATATGGCAAAGAAGAAACACAAATTAAATGTAGCCTCTACTTGTAAGTGGAGTAAGCCGTGATGAGATTAGTAATTTTCAATATTGATTGAATCATAGATACCTACATTTATGATACATGTAGCCATACCATAAATTCTTTAAAATCGATATCATATCATGTGAGTAGAGCTGAAGAAGAATTGGTGGGTTTAGATAATATGCATATCTAGACTTAAGTCTATACGGTGTCAATGATAAAATCAAAACGATGTACGTTCTTATAGCGTAAAGTAACATTGTAGCATATGATTCATACCGCATGTGCTAAGAAAGGTACAATTTTTTCATTGGTGTCCTTTGACTTTATAACAATAGCATGCATATTTGTTTTAGAATATGCTACTTTATCATATATCATTTGATAATGAAAGATGCGATATAAAGATATTATGTTAGAAAAGCAATTGATACATATCAAAGTGATATATGGGTGTAAAGAAGAGTACGTGAAATATGCACACTTATACTGATGCCTAAGATTTGTCCATTAATTGTGATATTATTTGGTTATTTCATAAATGTGGACATTATTCAACAGAAAGGAAATATGAGTTTTGTATGTACTTAAGAGGGATTAGATTTTCCATGAGAAAATGTATATTGATAAATCCAAAACATTCTAGACACTAAAAATGATATCAAGCTGCATTATAAGGTCGCCTTGTGCTAATCTTTATAAAGGATTTTTTAGTACAAGTGCCTAGATACACTACTAGAAAAATGTCATTTAGCGACGGAAAAGTCCATCGCCAAATAGTTATTTTCCATTAGAAAATTTCCATTTAGCGACGGAAAATATTAGCGACCCCTCGTTTTAGCGACGAAAAGTAGCCATTTAGCGACAGATTTTCCGTCGTTAAATGACATTTTCTGGTAGTGATAGAGACATCATGCCCGCATGATCACGGCAAAACAACTAAACTCATAACATTTAATCTATCCAGTGTGAGTGTGAAATGTCAAATTTTACTTAGTCTACTACTCTTGATGAATTAGGGCCCAAACCCAGTTTAGTTGAGGCTATTATGTGAGCATGGAAAAAATATGAGTTGATAGAGGGAGTTTTCCTTTAGGGTTTAAATGTTAAACCATGTAATAATGTGTGTGATATATGGATATGGGTTGGAGAATCTGTTTTAAATATACAATGAATAACTCCTCATCTCTCTATCTTCCTCTCTAATGGTGAATTTTGGGTATGTTAATGAGTTAATAAGATCTTCCTCTCTATCTTTCTTTTTGCTTCCATTTCTAAAATAATTCAAAGTTTATTTGGAATTCCGATGGAGAATAACTTTTACATGATTCGATACAAAATCTAGGTTTTGAAATAAATGTTGGGAGAATAGCTTTTACGAATCTAAGGTAAAACCTAGATTTTGAAAAGGTGATTGTATTCAGGAAGTTATGGTGATAATATCTTTTAGGATTTCGAGACAAAAAGTAAGTAAGAAAAAGGAAAGAGAAATGAAGAAAAAGAGGAAAAAGAAAATTTATTATAAGAGAGTGTGTGATTTGACATGAAAATAGTTTTTTCAAAATCTAGGTTTGAAACTTAGGTTTTGCCACAAAACCTAGGTTTCTAGTTTTTATCCAAGTACTCAAATTTTTCAGAAAAGCTATTTTAGAGACAAAACTTAGGTTTGAAACCTAGGTTTTGAAAAAACTATTTTCTTGTCAAATCACATACTCTCTCTTGATAAATTTTATCTTTCTTTTTTTTTTCTTTTCTCTTTCCCTTACTTACTTTTTACCTCGGAATCCATAGAGTCGTTCTCACATAACTTTCCAAACACAATTATCTTCTCAAAACCTAGGTTTTACCTTAAAATTTGTAAAAATTATTTTCTCAAAATCTATTCTCTAAAACATAAGTTTTGCCTCGAACTCCATAAAGCTATTCTTTACCAGATTTCCATACAAGCTCCTAATTATTAGTCCATTTGAAAACCAATCAGTTCAATTTGATCATTAGCAATATGCAATAAGCCTAACTCCAATCATCCGAGAAGCAAAAACATATATCCAAAAGTTGTAGTCATATTTAACATCAGCTAATTGAGTCCCCACAACTTAAATGAAAACCTAGGATTGAAATTTGGCCTGTTTCCTTTAATTTTTATTTTAATTTTTTTTTAACTTTTTGCAATTTTACTGTTTTACTTTTAACAAAAGAAATTATTTTCTTACTCTTAATTTAAAAATATCCCATTTTTTTCGTTAGGAATTTGATTCTATATTTAATATCTCAATTTCTTTATTAATTTATTATTTTTCCAAAGAGGTCATAATCAGTGGAGCACTTTAATGGGATGAAGTAACCATTGCCAAGAAAAATTTAAAAATAGTAATTATACGATATATTCTAAATAATTTAATTAAATTTCATAATCTCTCTGAAAATAATAACCCGTGATTACCATTCCTAAATTTTCTGGGCCAACAATAAAACAATGCATGGACAACGTTCATTTGTTGCTTACTATTTTTTTTTTGTTTTTTTTACTATTTTCCAATTTTCTGGTAATAAAAATAATTTCAAATAAATCTAAACCCAATCAATTCCTGTGGCTACCGTATGTTGCATTACTTACGCCTTTCTTTACAAAAAGACGACACGCGCGCACACAAACATACGCACAGGCACCAATCAACCAATAAAATAAAGCTTTGGATCATGGCGTATATAGACACAACAGGAGTGATGGATGAAGTTGAATCTTCAACCCATATCTTCAAATCTGGACCTCCCTTTCTCTCTCTTCTTCTTCTTCTTCTTCTTCTTCTTCTTCTTCCTTTACCGTTGAACTGTGTTCTTTCTCATTCACATTCAAATTTTGATTCTCAACTTCTTTCTGTTGCTCAATACTTTGGGTTCACGTGAATCCAGTAGCAATGAGTTCGTCCGCTAAGACGGTGAAGAAGCTGCAGGTGGTGTCCCCTGTTCCTGCAGATATCGACATCGCTAACTCGGTTGAGCCTCTTCATATTGCTGAGATTGCCAAGGATCTTAATCTTAGTCCCGATCACTATGACCTGTACGGGAAGCACAAGGCAAAGGTAAATATATTATATTTACGTGTTTAATTGTTTAACGAAGGAGGATTTAGGGATTTTTGGTTTGGTTTGTTTTCCCCTTGTGATAGCAGTAGATTTGGGATATTGGATAGATATCAATATCTTATGCCTTTTTCAGCCTTTTGACTTAGTTCGACATTAATTTGGGCTTAGGTTTTGTTGTCCGTTCTTGATGAACTAAAGACATTACAAGACGGATATTATGTTGTGGTTGGAGGTATTACTCCAACTCCTCTTGGGGAAGGCAAGTCTACTACCACAGTTGGCCTTTGTCAAGCTTTGGGTGCCTTTCTTGATAAGAAGGTAATCTTTTTGTATGTTGTTACTCCCACATTATTGGCATTATGACGATTCTTTACTTTATGATGAATTTTTAGGACTCATCTGTTGCATATAATTCAGTGCGAATGATGGAAATATGAAATGAATAAGGTGATTATGTGAATGGAAAATGATTTTTATGTTCATAATGTGTTTTTTTTCAAAAGTTTCTGTTTGCGTTGTCTAGGGAATAAGGCTTGTTATCGCTTCTGCTGCTACTGCATTGTTTTCCTTGCACCTTCTAGATTTAGAGAAATGACTAAACATTGTAGGAAAGACTGATTCTAAATGATGATGTCTGCAACCTGTGCATTGCAGAGTAATTTGTACTTGTGTACTGATTGAATTTTGGCATTCTTTGGATACGTTAAAATATTTACCAAGTTTACATTTTTCTTCCTCCTTTTGTTTCTCAATGCGGAAATTATTTTAAATTTTTTAATGATAGTAGATTGCCACTCTAAATATTTCTAGAGGGGTAATCGCATATGCACAGCTTACGAACACTTGCATTGCTGATATACCTTAGATGAAATGAAGCTTTTAGCATGGCCTTTTTTGGCTCTGTCTTGGGTTAATGTTTTTGAGAATAACTTTTGTTGTAGTATTCCTCGTACATTATCCAAATGACAGTAATATTTTTCAATCTCTTCTGGAAGCATTTTACTACATTTTCTTTATCTTTATAGTGACAAGTGACTAGATGTAGGAGTTGTTTTTCTTTCACTATTTGTTTTATCTGCTTGATAGTCTTACTTTATCCTCAGCAAGTCACATATTTCTTGGGATTTAACATTTTAGTTGTTGGCAATCTGTTAATTATTCTCTATCATATGTCAATATTATGCTGAGGGCATATTGGATTCATCTATGTTTTTTGACTTAGGTTGTCACTTGCCTTCGTCAACCATCTCAAGGACCTACTTTTGGGATCAAAGGAGGAGCAGCTGGTGGTGGCTACAGCCAAGTAATTCCTATGGATGAGTTCAATCTTCATCTAACAGGAGATATACATGCAATAACAGCAGCGAACAATCTACTAGCTGCTGCAATTGATACTCGAATTTTCCATGAGTCAACACAGTCAGACAAGGCTCTTTTCAACAGATTATGTCCTCCCAATAAAGAAGGGAAGAGGAAGTTTAGTGATATCATGTTCAGACGTCTTAAAAAACTTGGCATTTCCAAGACCCAGCCAGAAGATCTCACACCCGAAGAAGTATCTAAATTTGTTAGGCTTGATATTGATCCAAATTCTATAACATGGAGGAGAGTAATGGATGTTAATGACCGTTTTTTAAGAAAAATTAGTATTGGCCAGGGACCTGATGAGAAAGGAATGGTAAGAGAAACAGGATTTGATATATCAGTTGCT
>JANTPZ010083695.1:0-12906 GCA_025593235.1 Vachellia pachyceras
ATATTGTGTACTCTTTTTTCCTTCACTGGGTTTTTGTCCCAATGGGTTTTTCCTAGTAAGGTTTTTAATGAGGCACAATGTTTGTCTAAGAACATCCAAGGGGGAGTGTTATGAAATATAATATATAATGTGGATGTTCTTATAATTTATGTATTTTTATTTTGTAATTAAGATAGATCCAGATCCGATTTATTCGAAAGTCGGTTACGATTATTAGGATAGATCCAGATCCGATTTATTCGAAAGTCGGTTACGATTATTAGGAAATATTAGTTATTAGGGCATTTAATTTTATGACTCCCACATTATCTATAAGTAACCCTCCTTAGTTATGAAGAATACAAGCTGATATCATTTTCTTCTTTTCTCTCAATCTCTTCTGCTATTCTTTTATACTCTCAAACTCCCCCATTTCATAACAACAAGAAATTTTTTTTAAGAACTACAGTGTAATTAACTTATTTTATATTTTTTAAAATTTATATTTTTATCGGTGGCCTTACGCCATTCTCCTCCCCCTGCCAATTTCTCCGAGAATGCCTCGACGCCTATTTGCCGCCTTTCTCCAGTTGGTCACCTTTTTTAATGAATGAAAATCATGGGAAAAGATAAGAGCAGGAATTTGAAATTTTCGATAATCACAAGATCACAAATTGCTTGTTTAACCGTAATCACATCTTATTAACAATTCCCCTCATCCCTTTTTCCTTGCTTTCTTATTTGATGGCTCATGGAAGCTGTATCGCTCTCTTCTCTGTTATCGCCAGCTTATCGTCCCTGTAAGCATCTCCTTCACTCTAATTTCTTTCTAAAGCTTGCTTCACTTCCAGTTGCTTTTTGTTTGATTGCTTCACTGTTCTGTTTTCTCGTTACCTCTAGGTCACCGAGAAGTGAGATCCTTGCCGAAGTTGTCCACTACTCTGGTAATTGTGATCTTTATATTTTCTTTCATGTCGGTGGTTGGAAAAGGGGAAGAATTGAGATGGAGAAAGAGTTGGAAAAAAAGTTTCTTTTCTTATATGTGCTTGTTAATTTGTGGTTTAAGTTGAGTTAGTGTAATGCCATGATTAAGGGGAATTTTGAACTGTCGCTATTTAGTAGCTAATTTGTCATTTAATTATTCTTTTGTATCTTTTGGCTGATTGAAGACTCTCTTCAAGGATCATGAAGGAATTATTAATACCAGTGTTTCTGGTGGAGATCATATTTCACTAATTCCGTTTTTCTTCCTGGGTAAATATAGTAATTTGTGTGCTTTCTTCAGAAGTGTGCCTGAGCTTGAGTCTTGCTGTTCATTTCTTTCTTGTCTTCTCCATCGTTCCCTTGGTTGTAATTTTTAATGTGTCTGAAAAAGCACTACATTATGTTTGAGTTTTGACTTGTGACTATTTTCTCCGAATGCCACTCGTTGCAGTTTTGCACTTGTAAAGGTTTCCGCATCAGACATGAAAGTTTGAGGAGTGCACTTAATTGTAAGTATGCCTGTCCTTGAAAATATTAAATTAAATTATATCTAATTTCTTCACAAAAATTATTTTTGACGTTGGTTAGTTAATATATTATCATCTGGTAGAAAAATGTTCATTGCAATTTTCAGATATCTTCCCTCACTTCATGAATTATCTTGGTTGTGAAATATCCTAATATAATCGGAAAACATTTCTCAATTTTCATTGATATTCCTTTTCTAATGCTGCATTTTGTGAATTTTGACCAAAATTTGTGTCCTAATTCAATGGAATGAATAGTGCCATTTTATATTATTTGAAGGAGTTTACTCACCTTAAGTCAGCTTGGTAATCCCTGTTTCATGATTATCTATATATTCACGCATGTTTAATAATTTTACTATGCTTAATAATCTTATTGACTATATGAATTCTCACAAGTTGTGATTTTTTAGCACACAAATTATTGAAGTCTGATGAAGCTTGTTATTGGTTTTGAAATCTGATCTCTAAAGTTTCTAAATAAATTACTGATGGGATTGTCCCTTCAATTTTGTCTTGGTAAAAGATATGATGGCCTTAAGTCGTTGTGGTTTTTTTTAAAATATATAGCTGCTCAAAGTACCTTACCAGGCATACCAAGGAAGCATGGCAGTGCGCCAGGGCAATGTTCTGATACAAAGGTAGAGGTTTGTGGACTTCATCACAGTTGCAAATTCCATGCTCATCATAAATTCCCTAGAGATGTAGTTGTAAGGTCTGAATTTGCTGCAGTTGGTTCCCCAGAAGATGATTATTCACTATCCAGTAAGCTCAATGATTCAATTAGGTCAATTCCCCTATTAAATACTCTTTGAAAATAATGCTATTTCACTTTCAACATCAAATTGCAGAATTCAAGGTGGAATCAAAGGTCAGGGGAGCATGTTTTTACTCTGTTACTGCTTTCACTGCCATATTTCTTTTTGCACTGATGCTTGTTGGGCATCCATTTGTTATCCTATTTGATCGTCATCAAAGAAAATTCCATCATTTTGTTGCCAAAATATGGTCTACACTTACAGTGACCCCGTTTTATAAAGTCAAGTATGAGGGATTGGAGAATCTGCCACCTCAAAATACTCCTGCTGTTTATGTTTCAAATCATCAGAGCTTCTTAGACATATATACCCTTCTTACTCTTGGGAGAAGTTTCAAATTCATCAGCAAGACTAGTATATTTCTCTATCCCATTATTGGGTGGGCAATGTTTCTTTTGGGAATGATTCCTTTAAAACGCTTGGACCACCGAAGTCAGCTGGTATTCGTCCTTCATTCTTTTATGCAGATAAATTTACGTAGTTCTGCCATTTGAGATGTCAATGCATTCTCTGAAATTTCGTTCTCCATGCTCTATACAAGCATAAATATAGCAGTCACGTCATGGATTTTTTTTTTGTTTTTTGCTTCATATAGGACTGTCTTAAACAATGCATGGATCTTGTCAAAGAAGGAGGCTCTGTTTTTTTCTTTCCTGAGGGAACACGCAGCAAAGATGGAAAACTTGGCCCTTTCAAGGTGAGTTGATGGCAAGATTCTGGTGACTCTTTCATTTTTGGCTAATCCCTGAACCCTAAACCGACCTCACCCACCCTATTAATGGCGTTTATACTTTGAAACAATTGGAAATGGGTGTTTATATTTTCATTTAAATTCCAAATAACTGGGGGATGAATCACTTCATGGGAAGGGATCTGATACATACCTCTTTGGTGCATTTTTTTTTTGGTACATCTCTTATTTTATTATTAATTTACACATTATACAGTATGCATATATTCTTGGGAAATTTAGTCTGAGGTCCCAAATAAGCAATTTTTTTATAAAAAGGTCCCATGGATGAAAATATTTAATCAGAGGTCCCATTGACAACATGAGGTCCTTATATTGACAACAACATGCGTTGGTGTTGACAACACCTCATGTTGTCAATGGGACCTCTGATTAAATATTTTCATCCATGGGACCTTTTTGTAAATAAGTTGCTTATTTGGAACCTCAGACTAAATTTCCCTATCTTTTTCTCATCTTCTGCATCTTTATTAATGAAAAAAGAGATGCACTGGGAAATGCATCAACATCAACAAATGGGCACTAAGTCCACCCCCCTTACCTACCCTCCCCTACACTGCTACAACACCTCTAGTCTCACCCCATTAATGATCATCCCACTTCACTCTCTCTGAAACTGTCACTCAACCCTCCAAGCTGCTAAATTGGAATGAAGTTTCCAGCTGCCATGCATGATAATTGGAATTTCAAAAGTTATAGCTTTCAAACTTAGAGCAAGATTGTGATTTCTTCTATAACGTTTCAATCTACTCATCTCACTGTCTTATGCTTCTTGGTTTATACTCTCTCCAATTCACACTACGAAGTAGGTCTTATATTAAGAATCGCAGGAATGTTACATTAAATTGGTCGTCCCAAGGGACAAGGGAGCAACGAGTATGTTCACTGAAATTTATGCCACTGAATTAAACTTAACGTCTACACTATCTTCTCTTGATGATTTGCAGAAGGGTGCCTTCAGTGTTGCTGCAAAAACCGATGTGCCAGTTGTACCAATTACCGTTACTGGAACTGGCCAAATCATGCCTGCAGGAAGGGAGGATGTAGTCAACTCAGGTTCCGTGAAAGTTGTTATACACAGACCTATTCATGGAAATGCTCCTGTGATGCTACGTGAAGAAGCTAGGAACACTATCGCAAGTGCGCTAGATTGTCAAGAGTGAGAAATGCATGTATCACCCTGAGCTGCTCTGTGATTCTTCTTTTGAGCATATTTGAGTTGAATCTTTTAGATCCCAATCATTTAGTCATTTTTTTTTTTACTTTGACAGAATGTCTTGTAAAATTTAGAAGACTGTCTTCATTTTACATTTGCGTCCATCAAAGTAATGAAACATCAAAATAAAAATAACTGTTACAGTAAAGGAGATGAGATAAATTAATAAAATAAAATCTACATGGTCGAACGATTTATCTCTACTTCAAGGTTGTGCTGCTCTTCTGGGGCATACTGCCACTGAATCTGATTTGTTCAAGATGATCCTCTAAGCAGCCTTCTGTATTGAAGATTTGAAGTTATGAAGAAGGTAAAAGCCCAATGCTTTATTTTCCTTAATAAGGGATAATTAACTTGTAGTAAGGTGCAAGGCTGACTCTCTCTCTCTCTCTCTCTCTCTCTCTCTGTGTTCCATTGGTTGCAGGTCACGTTGCTTGCGAAGAGGCCTCATTTTTTGTCCCACAGGATGCTATCTGAGTTTGCACCTGTTATAGCACTCAGGTCATTTGGATCTGTTGGATTGATTCCTCTTTGTTAGATTATAATCGTCTTTCTCTCCCCTGGGCAGCAGCTGAAACAAACTGGTTTCAGAACTATTGTATAAATCTTTTTGTTCTGGCAATTAACCCTTCCATGTAAATCATTGACTAACCTTGTGTTTGGATGAAGGGAAGAACAATGGAAAGATAAACCAAAGGAGAAGCAGGAGGGAATATAGATTTTCTCCTCTTTGGATAACAACCAAAAGAAAATAGGGAGAATTTCTATAAAGTCCAAAGGAAAGGGATGTAACTACCAAAAAGTCTCACGACAATTGAGTATTATGCAATGGCAATTTCTGGTGACGACAGTTTAGGTTAAGTTGTTATTAAGATTTTTTGGCGATTACTTTTTTTTCTTTATGATCTCAAAATAATTCATCCTAGAAAATATGAAGGAAACATGCTTTCTAAAATTGTCTTCATGAAGAGAAAAATAAACATGGCCCACATCCTTTTTATCTACAGATATTGTTAAGCTAGTTAACTATCCATTCTCTGTTTTTTAATCCTAACATTAGAAAAATGTGCTTTTCACATACCTTCCATTCCCCCCTCCCCCGTTTTTCCCTTACCATTCTCTTTCCTCATCCAAAGTAAAGTATGAATGTTTGATTTCAAATTTTCAATTGTCACATGCCTTTCTCCTGCCCCAGATAATTGTATTTGATTACACTGTTACATGTAAATTATACTGGTCAATGCCGAAATAATGAGGTCGAACTTGGCAAGAGAAGTGTTTTGAGGAGAAAAAATAAATTTAAGATTAAATCACACAAGATAAATATTCAATTAAAAATAAATACACATTCATAAAAACAATTTACACTAAACTGATAGGTTCGGTGATGAATATTTTATATAGAACTATTGGATGGACTGATTTTTTTTTTTCACACTCAAGTGTTTTATGCATCCTCCGTGCAATTATATTTGATGATTCCCATTGATCCGTGCTTTTTGATGCTCTCTGTAATTGTTTGATCATAGCATTATACATAAATTATCCTTGAGAATGCCCTCGTGTCATGGTGGAAAGGAAGCTCGGGTAAAAGTGTGATATCATAGATTCGATCTTATTTGTAACTCACCTGGGAAATGGATTAGGCTCTATTAGAACCCAATTGTTGGTCAAACTTGCACAAGGAAGCAAAAGACTTAACAAGCATATGGAAATAGAGTTTGCTATAGGCTTTAACTTTTGTTTGCTGTAACATGTATTTTGGGAGATGTGTCATATGCTTTTTGTGCTATTGAAACCGTGACCTCTAGTAGAAAAAGTAAAAAGAAGTAAAATACAGTTTCGAAAGCAAAATCCAGTTTTTTTTAATGGAATGGTTTTAAATCTCTCCCCTTAGGGTATGTTTGGTTTGACGGAAGGGAAGGGGATGGATAGAAGGGGATGGAAGGGTATAAGATTACCTTGTTTGGTTTAATTAGAGGGGAAGGAAGGGGAATGTTTTTTTAATGATGTTTTGTTTGGTTTAGGAGGAGAAGGGGGAAATTAATAATCAATTTACTATTTTACCCTTATACATTGATTTATATTATTTACTAATACTATTTATTCTTTTCAGCCTCCTCAAATGCCTTTCTCAAGTTGCTTTCACTCTCACTAGCCAACTTTGACATTATTTCTGGTCCATTAATCAAGAAGAAGAACGAGCCTGTTTCATTAGCTACTACTCTAGCAATCAGAGTCTTTCCAGAACCAGGTGGTCCATAAAGCAAGATTCCTTTTGGAGGCTTAACACCAATGGATTTGAAGAGCTGTGGGTGTCTAAGAGGAAGCTCTACCAACTCAAGAATTTGAGCCATTTGCTTCCTAACACCACCTATATCATCATAGCCAACTTCATTTAATCTCTCTTCATCTTCACGTTTGATGGGTTCTCCTTCACAGAAGATTTCAGTGTCTGGTGCCACAACACATTATTCACCAATATTTTGGTTATGGAGACTGGAGATCAGTGAGGAGGAAGAAGCAGAGTGGTCAGTGGTGAGACATGAGAAGCATTTTTAACAAGAAGCCGTAGGTATAATGGGAATATAAGAAATTTGGTCCTAATATTTTGGTTCCCTCCAAAAAACCCCAATTTGGAGGGAACCAAAATAAGGGGAGGGAAAAGAATGTAGGCTGATTTTTTGATCCCCCCCCCAAAATTTTAAACCAAATAAGAGGAGGGGCTTATTTTTCATCCCCTCCTATCCCCTTCCCCGCAACCAAACGAGCCTTTAGAGGAGAGCTGTCACCATTCGGTTCCAGCCAGAAAACTAGGGCAGCTGACTAATCTAGACTAGATGCTTAGAGTGCTGTCCATGTAGGCAAGGATTTCACCACTTCCAACAACAGTGTTTCTTGGAAATTGAACACATGTTCCCATCCTTACGGAGGTTAAGCCCATTTATCCAACTCGACTAACTACTCATCTGTACAAAATCTAGTTTTACACGCCATTTATTATGTTGAGTTGAATTTAGAAAATATATCTTTTTATGAATAAAAAAGAAAATATATCTGATATAAAAAATATCTTTTTAGTTGATAGATAAGTGATTTTTTTCTTATTTCTACTTGCTCAGAAAAGTGCTTTTCTTGTTTTTTTTTGTCACTAAGGGTCCATTTGGATAAACGGTAGAAACGGTGACTTTTTGGTAGAAGTTATTTTGGAAAAGGAATTTTGATTAAAAGTAAAAAGTGTAACGGGATTTATGTTTGAGTTAGTGTGTGAAAAGTGATTTTTTTTTTTCAAAATGAGAAATCGTTTTATTTTTCTAAGAGGGAACACAAGAACAATAATTGGTGGGCCCCATCGGTGTACCCAAATAAATGCCTTCCTTCAGTTTGCTTCTCATGCCACCGTGTCCCTTAGCTTCTTCTGGCCAGACGTTGCTTCATTAGTAGAAGCCATTCTGCCTAGATGCTGAACCAAATGAGCAGCAACTGGCCCACTGTGCTTTTAGGCCCCAAAAGCTCCTTCTAGGCTAATAACCGTTGAACCAAACACTTTAAACTCTTATATTACATGTGTGAATGGATTTTAAATAAGAAAATTAATCAAATTACTAGTAAAGATATGTTTTCAATGAGTATTGAGTGTGATCCTTAATATTGGGCTTGTTTGGGAAGTCCGTTGGGAGAACGATCACAGATTCTGAGGTAAATATGTGAGAAGAATTTTGTCTCGGTAAATGCAAGAATAGATTTTGGGGAGGTAGAGCCCATTAATGACTTGATCATTTTGTGGGAGTCATTCATAAAAGAAGAAATTATACTGAAGTCTTAGATTATTGGTGCAGCTATGATAAATTCTTGGGATTATTTTTGTTATCATTATCAACAAATTATATCCTATGTATATGGTTATAAACTAGCAATTGAATTGAGTTTTTACGAGATGTTAATGAATGCAATTTTATTATCTTATTGTAAATTTAAATTCAATTTATTTAAATAATTAAGTTATACATAATCTTTTGTGAACTTTAAAACCTATTTAAAACATAAAATAAGCTTTTTAATATGTTTGAAAGGTTATAGAAAGGATGATAGCGTTGCCCCTATTTGTTTTGCAGTAAGAGATGTACTTACATCTTCTAGTGAAAAAATATTTAAATATTAATTCATCATATTAGGAGGAACGAATCCTTTCGTTAGGCTCAAATCTATTGGTATTACTTAGTTTTTTACAAAGTATATTATGACTTAAGATAATCGTATTTAAAGTACTGTTAAATATTAAACGTAAACATTTCTCTCAACATAATTCAAATTTTGGTCCATCATGTTGTTATGAGAGGCTAGCTCTTTCCCCTAAAACGAAACCCCATTAATAGTATTATTTGTATTCTATGTATCATATATAATTTTTTTTTTGCCAGCTATGTATCATATATAATTTGAAGAACTAACCTTATTATTGTGTATTGTTCTTTGTTTTTTTCCTAATTGGGAAACATAAATACAAGCGAAAAGAAACTTGTCCCTTTGGTACTTATAATAAGTTAAATTATAGAAGAGGTTTTTGATTCTAAATATACATCCACTCTGAAGAAATATACAAGAATGATTTTTAAATTATTAATCTTTATTTAATTTTCATTTGGAAAGAGAGAAAGAGAAGAAATGTACAAGAATGGTTTTTAAATAGGAGGGGGAGAATATTTACAGGAATGTAAACATGAAAAATGTTATTAATTTAAAATATATTCAATAATTTAACAGATATTTCTTCTTTGTATACGAGAATTAGTTAAAATGAACTTGTAGTAAAGAGGGCGGCAAAAAACAGCTCCCAATATCGTCCCTTCTGTATCGCAATGCAGAGTGGAGGGATGGCTATGGATTTCATGTACTCTCAGGCTTAAACTCGTGGCTAATTCAGCGACATCATAATCGTGTATTTTGTGCTCCAACCATAATTAATGTGTATGTTATAATTTTATTACTTATAAGTTATAAATAGCACATTTTATTATGAATTTTTAGTGCTTGAGGACATCCCATAAATTTGGAATGACAGTATGAATTTTAACAAATAATTTTGGATGTGTAAATTAAATATTATTAGTTTAATGTTGATATTCATGTTTGCTTAAATTTGCACGAAAGAATAAAAGATTATGCCTTTATGAGTTTGGACCCTGTACGCAGGCCGTGTCCTCTTCGATTTTCATTTCTTTAAGGTAATGAAGGACAGTTCGTTGACCTTTTTATCGAAAATCTTGGTGTAATTTATGCCCGATGAGAATTAGGAAAAGATATTTCTGATTCCATTTCCTCTGTCTTCCTCTTCATCAGTTGCTGCTTCTTCCAAGTCCTTGCAATCCCCGGGTTTCTTTCAAATGCTGTTCCGCTGTAAGTTGTTTGCATTCTCCTAACTCACCGCCGTTTGCTTTCCCAATTGATCGCAGTCACTAGAAGATCGACTTCGTGTTCCTTATTCTTTTATTTGTTTTAAGTTGATGGAAATAGATGCAAATTATGATATTTTAATTTACCATTTGGCATGGGGCTGACAGTTTTTAGGGGTAGCGTTTAGTTGAAGTAGTCGGGTCATCGTTAATCTACACAACCATATTGTTTCTTGTTCATAATCAGTGATTTTAATGGTTTGGTTTCTGTGGTGAACTAATGATGGTGCCAGTTGAAAGAGGCGCGCTTGTGGGGTTCTACTCATAAGTCATAGCCCTGAAAAAAAATGCAATCCTTGAACATGATATTGTAGTCTAAAATGGTTTAGATTTTAAAAGATGGCCACTGTTTAGGTAACCAAGATATCTATCTAAAGGCATGGGAGCTATGAGCTTTTATTACTGATAAAACTGCTTTGATGGATTGTGGAGTGGTTGAACTGTAAATAATAATAAATTACATAGATACCTTACGTTGAACAATCTGGATCACTCCTATTATGGAATCACAAGTGGCAAGTTGATTGACTTTACATTGATTTTTATGAAGTTATTCTTGGTTGCATTGAGTTTAATTGCAAGGGCTCTACTTCTAAGATTTATGAAGTTATTCTTGGTTGTATGTATTTATAGAGTACGGGAAGTTTTGAGGGTTAGTGATTGATTTTTCATTTGTAGTAGTCACTTATTCAGATTTAGTAGGGAGCTTTACAGACCCCCCCCCCAAAAAAAAAAAAAAACCTCTCCTCATAGGATTACACTTCCGAATTTCTCTTATATTTCAATCAATTTATTTTCTTTGATTATGTTCATAGGAGATCTTTTGTTGAACCTAAACACATGTTTGCATCCTCAAGAAACTGTCAAGTAATTTAGGAACTTGAAGGAAGCAATGGTCATGCTTGGATAATTTGATTATCTTTGCAGTTTTTTTTTAAATTCAGGCTGGATTTTTTACTTGTATTTGAGTATTTTAGCCAGCCTCTAAGTTTTACACTTATTTATGAAAGTTTGATGGATATGTAATGCATAAACTCAAATAAATCTGGTAAGTACATGCAAATGGGTTAGTAAATTCAAGCGTCATGCATGGCTATATTTTGTTGAATGCAACAGTAGTATCTGTTAAAGCAATCAATCAATCTATCTACACGAACACTACACACTCATATTTGTTGTAAACTTGCGGACCCTGGAAAGGTAGAGATGAGCATAAGTTTTTACATGTGCGTCAGGGCATCCTCATAACTATATGATTTCCTGGTTTGAACTGGAAAGTGCTTCAGGCTTTAGCATGAGGTCCTTATTGAACCTTTAGACTCTGAGCATGAAGACAGAAATATTGATGGTCATTATTTTGAATTTTTATGTTGTTTGGATGCAGATTGCTATATGATCAATTCTTGAAAGATGTTTGATCGTTGTTATAAGGTGTGAGCGATCAGATGGGAAATTTTGTGAGGTAACATACAGTTGATTGCAAGATAACAGTTATTCAGATATGAAGGAGAAGAGAGTGACTAACATTTATAGGTACATATTTATGTTACGTTTTATCAATAAGTTTGAGCAGTGATTACTCATTACTATTATTCAACATGGTTATTGCTTTATTTATGCGTACTGCCATATATTTAAGAATATTTTCTACAACAGCTTAGACTGTTTGGAACCCATGAATGATTTTTTTTATTTTTTATATGTTTTTTTTTGTAATAGCCCATGGATGATTTTATTAATATCTCTGCAACACTGACTCATGAAAAAGCCCATGGAGCTTGAAGTGTTGACACAATCTGCCATACGTTAGGCTGAAATTGATTAAATTATGGGAATGGCAGTGGTGGTGGTCAAACTCTTGATGCCTTGGTCATAGAGGCTTTATTTCTATTTCAATGACCACTTAATTTAAAAACTTTAGTTGTTAGGAGAAGATGGGGAATGATTCTACAAATATCGTTAACATGAAGGGATGGTCTAGTGAAGCATTCTTTTGTGGAAAAAGTTGAAGTTATTATCATTTCCCCATTCCACTATCTATTTCACAAGAAATCGTGTCATATGGTTGTGGGGTTCATTGAGTTTGAAACTCTTGTTCTTGACATGGAGAAAGTAATATAAGTGGCTCTTCATTGGTCTCTTATTGATTTTTTTTCCAACATAAAAAATTAAGTTACATCATCTGACGTTGATGTTTATTGATTATATTATAGAGATCAAGGAGCATGGGTTGCTTTATTTAGATGAATTGGTTGTTCTATGAGATGCTAAGATGGATTGGTTCTCCCATGTCAATAGCTTCTGCAAGATTTTATTGTTACTTTTGTAGGCATATGACAAACACTTCCAGCACCCATTGATTCATTTATCAATTATCAATTTTTCTGCTGTAAAGAGGAAAAAGAACAAAACCATTACAATGATGCCATTGACAGGATCTATGTTTATAGATGATGTCACTTATTGTTAACAATTGTAGTCAAGTAGAAATATGCTATAGGTTTTGGGGCCTAGGCCCCCTTTTCTACCAAAAAATAGGAAATCTGCTATAGGCATTGTATGCAACTTGTATTTGATAATGCATAACACTGTTTCTAAACCCATCTTTCATCTGCTTATAGATTGGATTTATGTGCCCTGCTTATGAATAAGCAATTACTTTGCTGCAGTTTAAGCTGCAGAATGTGATCTATTTATTTGGATTCTGTTAATTTATTTCTAGGTTGGATGACTTGGACTCTAGGCTCTCTTCATCTTCTAATGCTAGAGTTAGGAAAAGTGGATTTAGTATTGAGAAATTCAACCATGGTAGCCATGCAAGCACTGCAACCTCTAGGTCTTTCAAAAGAGGAATGATAAAAGGATCTGAAGGACTGAAGTCAATTGGACGATCACTTGGATTTGGGGCATCGAAGGCAGTATTCCCTGAAGATCTGGAAGTGTCAGAGAAGAAGATATTTGATCCTCAAGACAAATTTTTACTCCTATTGAATAAACTTTTTGTTGTCTCATGCATTTTGGCTGTGTCTGTGGATCCATTATTTTTCTATCTCCCTGTCATCAATGATCCATCCAAGTGCCTTGGTATGGATCGAAAAATGGCAATCATTGTCACCACCTTGAGGACAGCTGTTGATGTTTTCTATCTTATACACATGGCTCTTCAATTCCGCACAGC
>JANTPZ010083698.1:0-20830 GCA_025593235.1 Vachellia pachyceras
ATATATATATATATTATTACAATGTCACAGTCGGAGAATGGTGCTTTCCGCGTAAAGGTGAATGGTACCTCTACATTTGGCCTCTTCCTGGGAAGGTTTAATGGATTTAATTTCATTATATATATGCTCCAGATAATGACCTCTCTTTTGTTCTACTTCGCCTTCATTTTCACCCACTGCCACACTACTCTTTAAAGCCAGAAATATGATAAACAAAAATAATAATAATAATAATAATAATAATAATAATAATACTAATAAAAGATGTGCATTGAGTTGCAGATTTACAATGCCTCAACTTGGGAAAGCCACGATTCATTCTGATGAAACATGATGCAGCAGAAGAATAGAATTTTCTCCAATCTCACGAAACAATAATAAGTCTTATACCACTTGATTAATTGCATAGATGACAACTTTATTAACAATTAAATCTCTAGTCAAATGTTAATCAAGAGATATCTCTTAATAATTTCGTCACATGCTCTCTTACATGTGTATTCATTACAAAACTTGTTTTTTTCCTTGTATGATCACATATCAATATTCACATCCCCATTTCATTGGCTCCCACTTAATGTTAATATTGTCACTTTAAACCCCCAATATTCACTACTTTACTGTACTATTGATCACAAATATCTAATTTGCCTATTGATCTCATTCCTTCTCCAGACTCCAATGGGATCGACACAAGCAATTATCGTACGTTGGTTTTCGATTTAAACAAACATTTAGAATAGATATTTATTAAAAAGGTGACGGTAAATACAACAGATTTTATAAACATATTAATTAACTCAGTCAAATAAAGAAATAATAGCGCAATTAACTTGAAAATGACGAGCCAGATTATGCCAAAATTACTTTTACCGAGGCTCGTAAAGTGGAAACTAATTACCAGGTGACACTTCGAACATGATTCCTCGGAAAAATCAGCCGCTGTTTGAAAGGGACAATTGGCTTAACAATCAAACTAATCTATTTACGAGATAGGTAATTGTAAATACCAATTACATTATTCAGATAGTTTACAAAATAAGATGCTCCGTATGATTTTTTGTTTTATATGAATTGATATCACAAACTAATATTTTCATTATTAGTGCTTATTGGCCAATGTGGACAAGCAATTCCCGACCCCAGACATTCCTTTTATGCCCCACAATATGCACATCAAATTTTGGATTCTTTTAGTAATGCTTGTATTGGAGAATTGTTCTCTTCTGGAGCATACTGAAATGACCTTTTTTTTTTTTAATTTGGAAGAGACTCAGCTTTATTATACCAAAAAACTGTTAAATATGGAATCAAATATTATAATTGGACTCAGAGTAGATTAACCTGTTATAGATCTTTTTTTTTGGCCAAACACGTTATAAACATTTTCTTTAAAGCATGCAGGCATATATATTAAAAACGATAATTTTTTTTTTTGTGAAAAATCATTTTCATGATTTATAAGTAATAAACTTTGTTATGCATTCATAAATAAATACGCAGAATTCATATATAGTCCACAACGGATATGATCAGAACAACGTAATAATCTGATGGCAAATTGCACGCATAGAGACTGAATTTTTATCACTTGCAATGATTTTTTTGGAAAATAATTAAATAGATACGCGACAAAACTTTAAAAAATACAATCACAATAAGCCACGTCAGATTATCAGCCTTCCGATATTGGACTTGTTTGGATAGTCCGTTAGAAGAATGGATACATATTCCAAGATAAACATATGATATAAATTTTATCTCGGTAAACACATAAATAGTTTTTGGGGAGGCCGTCAAATTCATCATGTAAGATCATGGGTCATCCAAACTTTTTCTCACTCTCCTGAATATCAGTTGACGCTCCCGACGACTTAGATTTCACCCAGACATACCTGGGTGTGTCTGAGAGGGCCTCTTTTTTAATTTTTTTTCTTTTTAGGTTGTACATAAGTTTGAGATAAAATTTCTCTCACACATTAACCTTGATTTATGTAAAATAAATTTTTCAATTGATTTATGTCTGAGAATCCGCTGAAAAAATAATTTTTTGCAAGTTAATGTAATTAACATGTGAAAGAAATTTTTTCTTAATTTATGTGCAACGTAAAAAAAAAAAAAAAAATTGCCAAACACTCTAACTGTATATTAGTTGTAGCCCCAGTTAAAGTCAATCTATTTAACAAACCAGTAAAAAAATACAGTTAAAAAACACCAAGTGATCCTGGGTTAGGAACAAATTGGAGTTCTAGAATCAATTTACTAGTAACACAAGTTGGGAATTTTTATTTACATTAAACACATCTAGTGTCGATTTGTGTGTAAAGAAAAAGTTAACCATTGACTGATTTGTAATATATTTATCGTTAGGTACTTAATTAACATCATGGCTATCATCACCAAGTTAAGAGGATCTGTGTCTGTTTGTATTAGCAGTAAATATTACATTTTCAATGTAATTCATGTTTTATAAAATAAACATATAAAATGAATTTTATCTTGATTTGTGTAAACACGATTTCTTAAAATGAATTTTATCTTAATTTACGTAAACACAATTTCTGAATTTGTTGGATCAATTAATTTTAGATGTCATTTCACTCGTGAATTCTTTTAGAAGTTGATTGAGATGTATGAAAGAGGGATTAGGGCTTGACAATCTGTGCTGCCAATGAAATCGAATTGTCGTTATCATTATTCTTACTAATTTTTTTTATTAAGGATGATATTTGTGTGACATATATATATATATAATAGATTACGAGACAGTGCAAGTGGATGCAAATAATTTAATATAAAGATGCATATGAAAATCTGCCAGTAACCCTACCATGAATCTTTTTTTTTTTAATAACATCACTATCATAACTTGTGCAAATGCTTCTTTGCTGATTTGATCTTTTCTGTTTTTTTCCGCAGCCTAATGTATATTTGTCCTTGTGTGGCCAAAAGTCTAAGGTGAAATCATACGCACAAGTCTTCTGGAGTTTTACAAAAGACAATTATTATTAATTAGCAATGGGCGTTGGGTATAATATGATAATTAACTTTATGTTTGACAATGGGCGTTTGATATAATATGATAGTTAAATGGATGTTTGAATTCCCTTCCTTAAGTGTCTATATTTTGTATTGGATGGTACTTTAAACCAAATTACTTTTATTAAAATGATACATGTGTTTGGCATAAATAAAAAAGAATCTTATTATTGATTTATTATGATACAATGAAGGATGCTATAAAACAATATTTATTATTTAACATGGATATTAAAATGATTTATTATTTAGCTAAGCTATACCTTACAATATTTATTATGAGTAACAAAGTGACTATTAATCATTAATATAAAAGTTAGCTGACTTTTATTTGAGAGATTAATGAAGCTAAATACACTACTTACACTTATATACATATGTCGCTTTTTTTCAAACGAATTTACTTAACTTATAAACCGATATATAATCTAACTATATATGTGTAGATAAATACTTTTAAATGAGGTATTTGGCTTCCTTTATATCGCCAACAAAAATCAATTGGTTATTATATTAAGAGTCATAGGTAGTGTTTACTGTCGTTATTCTTGATTATGTTGTGTATTTATTGTTGGGAAATCACTGTGTGGTCTTAAGAAATAAATTTATTTATAAAAAAGATAAATTAGTCTTATGGATTAATTGACATTTTCTACAGGAAAAATTTATAATCTATGTTGCTATGTGTCATAGATTTTTTTGGTGATTGATATTCCCCTTAACATCTCATCTGGGGGCAAAAAAGTTAATTCCCACATTTTGGAATAATAATTTTTTTTTTGAAGTAAACGAAGCCGTCGCAATTGATTCCTAGTTCCTACCTGCTTCATAGGATTTGTATATTTCAATATATATTTTTTTTTTGCCTTCTCATAGATCACATAAGTTAGGTAATAAATTCAAAGTCTTTTATCCTTCAATTTTACCATACCTGAAGTTGAGGTTGATTGAGAGAAAATTTCATCTTCGGTTTTTCTCTATCTTTATCATTATTTTTGGACACTTTCCTACTTGCATCCTTAAAAGTTAAACAGCTTAAAATCACTGCAGAAAAGGATAGAAAGGGTCCTCGATCTTGATAACGAAAGTATGATTAACGAGTGGAGTTTAATTAATTAGTACAAATGCAAGAAAGTTTGTCAAGTGCACTTAATAAATAAAATTTTTAGTTTTATTTAACTAAATAAACATAAAGGAAAAGCTTTATTAAATTCAGTTGAAATATATAAAATTTAATTCAAACCTACAATCTTGTTAAATCTCTAATAAGGTTTATAGGCCTTACTGGACTTGTGAATAATGCTAAAAATATTATAATACCCTTTTGTTATTAAAAATAAAAATTGAAGATATGTGTGCCAATTTTTAATTACAAAGTCCCAGATATTCCTTACTCTAATGCCAATATTTACGTCACCTTGAATCATTGAGATATGAACTTTTAATTTTTGAGTTGACTTTCAATAATACTGGGAGTATATTTTGATAATTTCTCTTTTAATCTTCACTTTTCAATTATTATTTTGTTCTAAATTTTTGTAAAAAAATTGTTATGAAAGGTTTATACAAAAAATTGTTTTGGATGAGAATTTATATATTGCTATTTTGTTTTGAATTTTTGCTATTTTTTCTGATTTTTTTACTATTTTATTTAATTTTTTATTTAATTTGTTAGTTTTAATATACAAGCCATTAACAAAGCATATGAACATCTTAATAATTATTTTTGATGAAAAAGAATTATCTTGGACGCGAACTTCCTAAGAAAATTAAGAAATAGAGGAAGTGCATGGAATAGGAAAGAAATGTCTTATGGAAAAAGGTAGTAAAAAGGAAAGGAGATAGAATAAAAAAGGAGAGAACATAAAAGGGTATATAGATAAAATTATAGAATTCAAATTTGATAAAAGTGTACACCTAAATTAAAATTTATGTATTTTCTGTGGATTTATTTAGGGTTCTTCCTAAAATAATATCATTCAATAATAATTATACAAAATAAAAAATATTACCTAAAAACTAAGTGGTGAACTTGATAAAAACTCCCATCCTAATAAACTTATTTAGCTAGCTACAATCTTCTTTTTCTTCTTTGCAAAATATTAATTGCCCATGTATATCAAATTTATAATTTTCTCTTAAAAATTGGCTTTATTGATTGCATATTTTTATCAAAGTGCTTCCAATGCAAATAATTAAAAGTAGTCTATATAAGCTAGTATATATATATTTTTACAAATAAGGTATAACTAAGTTAATCACTTTCTATAATTTCTACAAATTAATTATTTAACTCTAAGATTAACAACATGATGAGTTCAAAGGAATTTATTTGTGAAATTTTCAATCATCATTACGGTAAGAGGATGAGAACAAGGCTATTACGTTTAAAATTAAAAATCTTGTCTACAGGTATCTGAAAAAATTTAAAAGAATATGTGCGCGAATAGACATTGCACCAAATTAAAAACGTACCAATTAATTAACTTGTATTATTTTGATGCAAAGGATAGCCATAATCGAATCTAATAAATTACAAAATTTATATTGTGCGCGATATATATATATATATATATATATTGCGTCCACTTGCCTGGATAGTACTAAGATAACATTACATGATTTTTTGAGAGAATTAAGAATAAATCATCGTTAGAAATTAATTGAAGAATGAAACATGTAATTGAACTCTCATAATAGCTTAGTTGTATATTGTGAAAATTCAATTTCATATAGAGAATATCAACTGCATAATATTAAAGCTGAGTTATACATAATGTAAAAACTCATTTGTATAATATTAAAGGTCGGTTGTATAATTTTAAAGGTTCGTTTCACAACTAAATTTTCATGGAGGATTTATCCACAATTGTCTGCAATTTTTTTTTCCTTACATTGCACGATTTGTTTGTTTCTTTCACTCATTTAATTAGTTGTATTATGTAGATTCTAGGAGCTCAATCATTGCCTTCGTGAACATCGGTTCAGTAATTCATAATTATTTGCTGATTTGAAGTAATTCAAAACTCAATCAATTATGATTATATATATTAAATCAGATTATTGAAAATGGATACGAGCCACGAACTTGTAAGTATTTCTCTTGTCTATATCTTTATCCCTTCCATCCATAATATATTTATTAATTTGATGGCCGTGCATTTATGGTTATTTAAATGATTTTGGAATTAACCGATATTACGATGATTAATTCTCTACAGGGATGATTAAATGAATAATGTATTTGACTTAATGTGACCTTCAATTGTGGAATGAATGAAGAGATTTATGCATTAAGACTTGAGAGGAGATGTGTGTGGAGGGATTACTAAAATGTCCGTTCGTTTGGATTAAAGTGATGAACGTATAAATACCATTTTCCAATTATATACAAATTGGAACTGAAAGCCAATGACCTTTGGTCTAGTTTTGACTACGTAAAAAAAGTTGGAGCTGACAAATTTTGCCATTCTCAGTGTACAAAATTTAGCTCAATGTGATATAAACAGGGATAACCAATGTTGAAATCCCTTTGATATATATAAGGTTTGTTTGGTAAGTTCATTGGGAGAACGAACACAGATTTCAAGGTAAATACGTGAGAGGAATTTTGTCTCGGTAAACGCAGGAATGACTTTTGGATACCCAAACAGGCTATTCAAACAATATATGCGTCCAGTGGCAGATCAGGATCCTGACTCAGGGGTGCAAACTATTTTTTGAGAAGATAAGTGTGACATATTTTTAATATCTTTTGAAAAAAAATTGAGCAAAAATTTAGTGGGTTCAAAATTAGCAAATGAGTGGATGCAAAATAAATCACATACTATTAATATATACATAATTTTTTTGGAAATTAGGAGGTGTAGCTGCACCCCTCAACTATACCTAGATCTGCCAGTGTATGCGTCTATATGATAGTGTCTATAAAAAAGAGAGTATGAATTAATCTGAACATGTTAGTTTTTTTAATGAAAATTTGCTATGAAGGGATTCATTTAAGTGGTGAGTCCGATTTCTACGAGTAAAATTTGCTAGGAGTGAAGAATATATTAAACATTGTGTGTGCGTGTTGTGCGCGCGCGCGTTTGTTTGTTTTAAAAAAGACAAATGAATTGATGGAAGATAGATGGATAGGGATGCAATGAAAAGAGACAAAACACAGAGTCAGTCTCATCCAGCTGTGACTGGCAAGCTCTATCTATCCCTTTCTGGTTTTGTTTGCTTCCTCTTCATTTCCCTTTTGTTCATTATCATTTTGATTTCATATATTTCCCTTAATACTCCCAAAAAAATTATTGAACTCTAAGGTAATACATATTCACCTCAAAAATTAATCCAACAGCACCAACAAACAAACAGCATTGTTGCTCCACATAACAATGTTGTTACAATAACAAAATCAATAATGTTTGTGGGAAGAAACAAGCTTAGGTTTAATCTGTTTGATAGCAGTGTCCCATCCCCAACTTGATTCTTTTGTCTTTGTTTCCTTTTAAATTTCACGTTGTAACCATTTGTTGTCGTTTCCATTATTGGCCATCCATGTTAATTTCCTTTACGAGACAGCAATAGAACTGCGTTGTTTGTTGCCATAAACTCATTGGGCACACCCAAAGTGAATCATCCCAACATCAGATTCCTTTCTACAGGCCACCAACATCACCATGGACCAGTCGATCACCACAGTATGTTCATCCTTCTTCATCTATTAATACATATACATGTAAATATAATCAACCACACACCAATTTGAATCTCCTGCTATTATTGGTTATATTATATATCTAAAACGAGAATAATATAGAGGTAGGTATGAGGCAAAACAAGCTGGAAAATCATGATAGAAAGGGTCATTTAAAACTTTAAATCATGTTGCGGCTCAAACCAGATTGAAACAGATAAACTAAAAATATGTTGTCTGAACTGAGTACTAAACAATCATATCAAATCTATTATTTTATTATGGTTTGTTTAATTTTGGATCGAGTCTGCACACAGCACCACTTTCTTCTCAATTCTTACCCTCCCACCTCATAGCTATATCCATCTTCATGAAGTATCAGAGAGGAATTTTTTTTTTCCTTTTAAAATTGAAAGAGCAAACACTAATCGAACAAGATGATAAGCTGAATCAAATTCACAACCTTACATTTAGAAACAATTTTTAATGTCACTGATCTTTGAAGTCATGGCCATCCTATAACAAATTGATTTGTTTGCATGAGATTGGGGCATCAGCTACAAAACCAGGAAACTATAGGAGTGCATTTTTTGGCCTTTTTTAAGGAAAAGAGTTCTATCTTTAATTTCCTAAAATGGGAATTCAAGGTTCATAGCATCCTCCTGAATCAGCCATGTGATCGCCCATGCCCTTCAAATTAGAGGACGAGGGGTCCCAAATTCTTGGCAGCCTTTCATCCTGTCGAGAGACAGCCCAACTTGTTCATATTCCTTCCATCGAATCATGTACCTTACAACTTGGCTTTGATGAAGCCATGCTTTTCAACATTATTATAAAATCATTAACTTAACTCGCTTTTAATTTGTCTTTATATCAGATTAATTTCATGTGCTACTACTTCTCAATACACGCTGCTATAATCATTCATGTATGCTTTCATGTCGTTATCATCTTGCACGATGATTAAGTGTTTGAATCCATCCCTCCCACCCTCTCTCGTAAAAAAAACGGTTCAAATTCCTCCAATTACTTCTGTGATTAATCATTTCATTACGGATTATAATATTATGGGTGCATTTGGATTGGAGAAAAGTGATTCTGTATTACAGGTTTAATTAATTTCATTACAAAACTTATCAACCTGGCTTCTCCCCAAACCACAGTCTGGCCTCTGTGACCATGGTTTTGGCCCCATTAATCTGTTTTCAACGAGTATTTGGATGCTTCGTGGTAAAATTACAGTTTTAAAGAGATCAAAATAAGTTTTTTCCTTCGTCAATATAAACAAAGGTATAATATACTTCCCCGGTGTCTGACATGAGAATATTTCAAACAGTATACGAGTTATGGTGGATGGTGCGTATTCCTATGCTTATAATACTGCATCTTGTAGCGGCATCCTTATGAATGGGAGAGTTATTTTTAAAGGTTTTATGATGCGTCTGGACCATGAGGATTAGCTTACTGTAGAATTATGGAGATACTTAATGAGGCTTAAAAGAGTAGGGATAATGAGGTAAAAAATCTCACTTTGACCTCGGACTCGATGGAAACTATCGATCTCCTCCAGAATGAGGTATCGTATCTTCATGAGAAACGGAGTTTGATTGGCGAGATAAAAACAGTGATCGAGCGGGGTTGAGATGTCAGTTTTGAAATTATCAAGAGAGATGCAAATGAAACTGCTGATTGCATGACAAAGAATGTATTTAAAAGTGCTCTTGGACACCGCATTCTTAATGACCATCTACGGTTGCTTTTCTGAAGATAGCAGGTGTCACTTGATTCACTTTTTTTGTTTTTTTGTTTGTATTCTCTTTTTTATTTCCGTTTGTATAAAAAATATAATATACTTTGCTCTTCTTTATCAATATTACTGTTTAATAATAAACGCTTAATTTCCATCATTAAGGCTTGTACTTTATTCTTTGAGCATGAGAAAAGGTTAACGCCAATAAATTAAAAATGTTGAATCAAATTTGTGAATATGGGTGAATAGGGCACACCACATTGAAAATAGAATTTGAATAATCTGATCAGATTGGAAAGGTGGAACCCAGAATCAATCCCACCATCACCCTTTTGCTTTTTTTAATCCAAAACATCAATTCACACAATTTCGCACCAAATAATTATAAATTAATAAAAGAATCAAACATCTTATGTATTTTTAAGGGTTAAAGTGTTACTTTCCCTACATGTTGAGGAGAAAAAATTGACTGGGGCGTGAGGTCAATGATGTATTACAAATTAAATGATGCAATCCTTGATTTTTACGGAGTCTCTCGAATAAAGAGGTCAAAAAGGCCAATCCTTTTGTTACGCGCAGCTTTATTTATTAATTAATTAATCCACTAGGGCAGTTAATAATAAATAATTGACTTAATTGTAGGCATACTTAGTATAATAAATAATTGACTTAATTGTATGCATAGCTTGTATAGCTGTGAAATCAAGGGGTTAATTGAATGTCAGATATGTACTCCACTCCCTTGCTCTCATATAAAAAGAGAGTTTTTTCTCTCTCTTTAATATAAATATATAATTTTACCTTTATTTACTATTGTGTACTGTAGACTATATATGTCTCTTCTGTTCAAGATACATGTCTTTTTTCTTTTTAATATAAATATATAATTTTACCTTTATTTATTTATTTATTATTTTGCATTGTATACTGTAGAGTGTGTACTCCAACGGTACAATATATGCTCCCTTCTATTCAAGAAACATGTCTGTCTGTTCCAGGAGGATTTTTTAGTCCTCACAGTATAATTATTTGCAAATTCAACAATTCTGTCCTTCAATTAATGCTGAGATGTGGCCCCTTTTCTCATTGTACTTTTTTTATTCTTCAAGATTTCATTTAGCATGAATAAAATTGAAGTGGCTTATATTATGGATTAAAATGATTATGAAATAGAGTTAATGTTCGAGAGATGTTAAGTTTTGGGATAGAATCAATGAAATAGTTTCTTTAAACATGTTTGAAATGGTTATTTATAAGTATAATTGGTCTTATTTGAATTCACGTTTGAAAAAGTTAAACTTACGTTAAATGGTGTTTTTCTGTAAAATAAAATAATCTTTTTCACACGTTTATCTTGTAAACAGTAAAAATATTTCTTCAATACATTGCCAAACAGACCCAAATGAAAGTAGTTAACAAGAGGCTTGTTTAGTAAATCCGTTGAGAGAATGAACACAGATTCTGAGATAAATAAGTGAGAGAAATTTTATCTAAGTAAAGAAATGACTTTTAAATGTCTAAGAATCCAAACAAACCTAAAGGTGTTGGCCTATAAGAGAGAGGGGGAAGTGACTATTGAAGTGAGAACAAGGGCGTCCTATAGGACAGTGAAAGGGACAACAAAATTTGTAAGTACACTTGCAATTTGCACCCTATGATTGATTTGTCATTTGCTAGGCTCTCTAGCCTGACCTTGTTTCTTTGTCTTCTTTCACATCTTCGTGCATGCCCTCCTAATTTTATTACTTATTGCTATGTCGGTCCTCACTGCAAATTTTAGTTGCTTTTTTAAAAAATATTAAATTTTATTACATATGCATAAATATTACATAATACATGTAATCTAAAATGATTTAATCAACCAAAGTGATCTGGTTCACTGATGGTTGGGGTTGAGTTTGGTAGGATGAACAGAGTTGGATCTCCCGCTGAACCTTTGGGAAGGGGCTGGAGCCTAAAAAACCCATAACTGTCCCCCGCCCTAGGATTAATCGGTCCAAAGGGTCGGATACCGGGTTGGTTGGGTCTCCCATTTAAAAAAAGTGATTTAATCAGTTTTCTTATATTTGAAAAAAGTTAACTGACACTGTCAGAGAAATCGTTTAAATCATAAAATATTTCAAAATTAAATAAGTATTTTCAATCTCTGTCTACTTTTCTTTTTTCTTTTTCAAGATTCAGGATCATACATTTTTTTTTATCTTGTCAAACACCCTTGTTATATTATTGGTGTTGTTATTAAATATATTTTACCCTATGAAAATAAATTTTATCTGGTGGGCGAGGCAACTGTGTTAGGTTAGTTCTTGAATTAATTATGATAGATGAGGCTAAAAAAATAAATAAATTAGCCTTGGTTCGATGAGGCATGATCACGTGGAGGCTTCATGTATACAATTTGTCCATTTTTCCTCCCAAATTACACAATGATCCTTAAAAAGGTATTTGCATACCCTTTTGAAAAATTCTAATTATAATTTTTTGAAATTAAGAAAACTCAGGAAAATATTTAATGGCTGTGGAATTAGAAGAGAATGACTTAATTTTCTTTAAAAAAACGAGGACTCAAGCTTATGAATACTCACATAAACTCGTAACCTTGTCAAGAGATATCCGAATTAGTTTTTTTTGTCATCCTCCTAATTGGATTTAAATCAATAATAAATGATATTAAATACCATATAATTACAATTAGACTTGATATTTTTAAAATTTATTTGATGGCGTGATCAAATATCACATGATTTAGGGGAGAGCAACGGACGGGTTAGATAGCCCGTGCCCCAACCCGTTACTCGCCCGTTGCATGTTTCACAGGTACGGGCTAGCCCGTACCAGTAGATCAATCCATTTAACCTTATTTAAACGGGCTATGTATAAATGGGCGAGTTTTGAAGGGTTACGGGCAGCCCATTTAACATAATCCATTGAAGCATAAAACCAAGCAACCAGATTCATACCCATGAACTAAACAATGATTAAAAAAGGATTAACAAAAGGATGGCCATAATTGGACTATTGGAGGAACGTGGGACCGGTGCGACAGTAATATCGGGAGTTTGCTTTTTCAATGGAAAATGAATTCAAAGAGTGACGGACAAGCGGAGGAATTTCATGAAGGGACAAATAGAGAGGGCAAGAATGTTTTTCAAAGAGGCAGAGAAAGGAGTGGGAGAGTTGGAGTCAGCAAGCAGATGGCGAGTGTGGGCGTCATTGCTGATATACAAACAGATATTGGATGAGATTGAAGCCAATGATTACAATAACTTCACTGAAAGGGATTATGTTGCCAAAGCTAAGAAGCTCTTGTCACTTCCTTCAGCTTATGCAAAAGCCTTTCTTGGACCACGCCACAAAAGATAATGTTTATGCCTCATGTTTATGCTTTGATCCATCTGGGCATTTGATTTGGAGAGACAAAATCTAACCACCCAAGAAAACAAATGTACACACCAAAGGAAAATATACTGCAGCAGGTGACAAAACAGACAAAGATCAGCAGCATCGAAAATTACCTGAGCTCGCAGCCTCGAAAACGAAGGTGAAGTCGGACGTTGAGCACAAGGCACTCGGTCTGAGATGAAGACGAAGGTGAAGATGGAGCTGAGCTCGCAATCACAAAGACGGCAAAACGGCAAGCTCGCAATCTCAGCTGGAGCTGGGAGCACGGGCACTCAATTCAATTAGGGCACAGGCAGTCAAGCACATGTGATGGCACGGGATGGAGCCAGGACTCTGGGAGGCGGAAGCAGCATGATGTAGCAAAGTTTGCGTCTGGGGACCGTGGCTTTTGGGTTTGAAAAAAATACTTATACGGGCGGGCTACGGGCCCCGCCCGTGACGGGCCACTAATGGGCGGGCCCAATCCGGGGATTTTCCTCCGAGTACAAACGGGTTCCGCAGGTTCCGGGCTTTGTGTTCTCCCCTTATATAATTGTGTAAAAAATGATTAGGCCACTGAGAAACCCAATTCACAGAGGCAACTGATATTTATTTCAAATATTCCCAATTAATTTAGATTCCTGCTGAAGTTTCATGCAGTGACATATGATTTGTCCTCCTTGAATATTTATTTGCTTCCAAAATAATTATTTTTTCACTTTAATCATGTTATTTCATATAACATAAAATCACTTAAAATAAATGAAATTATACAACTAACATTGATACAATGAACTACATTTTAGAAGAATCACCGCGGTGTTTAAATGAAAAGATTTAACTATCTCAAAAAGTTTAGTAATAACCATCTATCTAATTATCCTAGAAGTAATGACAATATTTTTTGTGCGTAGTTAGAAAGTGATTCCTAATTATGTTATACATAAGTAGAAATAAAACTTCTTTTGTATATTTACCTTAAAATCCATAAAATCATTTTTCCAAACATGCACATACTCGTCTGAATTATTTTTTATGGTGATTAGGTGTTTTTTTTGCTTACATGAATTTCACTGTTCTTATAATTAATCAAAATCGTTCATAACGCACATATATATGTTTTGGCCATCATGAAGATGTCATCTCACACACTCAGATTAAACTATTTGAAATAATAATGCAAAATGACTGGTTTCAGTTCTAATTAAAATATGCCTTACACACAGTTCGAAGTTCCTGTGTTTATTCATTTTTAATCGCGAGAAGATACACGAAATCTTGAGAGCAATAAAGAAAAATTAAATCTTTAATACCAACTTCAGCTCAATCAATATTTAATACCATATGATACCATCTTTGAATATGGAAAAAAAAACTGATAATTTAACAACGAGTGATGAGGGGAAATTAAAGAGTAATTAATGTCTATTGCACAGTCACATGGCTAACTTCAAAACGTTAATAATTTGATGCAGAAACAGTGAGCTACATGATTGTATATAATAGAGAAATTGTTCACTACATTTAGACTTCGTATTGGGTCGGCATTAAATAATTAATCATACGTGGCATATCAAGTCCACAAGTATACTGTAAGTTGAATATAGTAAAATGTCATGAATTTATGTTACTTTCAATGTATTAAATCAATGTTTGAATTTCTTTAATAGATATGTTTATATTTAGTCTTAAAAATGTCATGAACATAATTTGTCTAAATGCAAATTTTAGACAAGTTAATGGCCTTTCAAGAATGCAGCAACTCTCATTAGTCATTACTATTGGTGCGATTAAAGGTGACTTTTTTAAATAAAAAAAGTTTGAAATTATCCTTGATTTTTTGAAGGGGCCGGACACGTTTGACAACATTAATAAAAAACAAAGTAACATGAAGAGCTAACAAGGTACAGGCTTTAACTGGTGTTGGTACAGACAATTATGGAGAAGGGATCAAATGTAAGGTACGAATGGATATTCCACGTGGCAGAGAAGAATAAGTGCGAGGCAAGAAAAAAAATCCCCATAATTAATTATAGAATATAACATTTCATGTAGATATATATAACTTATATTACGTGTAATTAAATTTTTACAAGTGTAATTCAGCAAGTCATATTCTCCAAATAATCATCCAATGAGGGATTTTCCGCCGATCTTCTCGAAATAAAATGGGATTTATATATACTTTTTTTTTTTCATGAATGAATGTGTTATTACAAAACTCACCAATCATAGGTCGCATAGCATGTGGTGGATTATATGAAACAGGTAGAAACCTCACATGCACATTCACTCCCCACATCTCCCTCACACCAAAGGCTCCACAAAATATCTATGCACTCCCTCTTTTCCTTATTGGTATCATCCTCCCATTTGCTTTGCGGCATACAACGCAAAATTCCCAATTTAACCTCCCACTTCCCTTAAATTATTTTTTTTCTAATTGATTTATATTTACCATCTGCGATTCTAAATACACAATCTATTGCATAAAATTTGGATAATATTTTTATATTTATAACCTCAGCTTTTTCTATTTTCTTTCTGAATTACAATGCAAATATTTAGTTTTTTTTTTATAGAGATCACGCAAAGAATTTTTTTTAAGAAAATAATTTCAACGATTACAAGTGTGTGAGTGCATGCAAATGCAAGGGAGGGGTCCGGCCAGTGTTTGACGTAAACTAAAACTATAATTCCCCACAATTACCCCTTATAATCTTAAATATAATTTGTTTGATACCAATAAATATAAAATTCAATTGACTAATACATATACACAAATGAATATTTAAAAATTGATTAAATTAATAACTTGTTACTGTTATATAAAAAATATTTATCATCTTTCTTGGAATATTTTTTAAGAAATAGAGCATATCAAACGTGAGGAACAACCAAAATTTTGAAAACCATACAATTAATCAACGTGATTTTAAAAATATTAAAAAATATTGAGGTTAAGCATTTAAAATCAGAACGAATGCATTAACTAGATCTTATAGGACAGATAGTGTTCGCCTGATCCCTACTGACACGTAGACATGTTTACCCTTGCTTGCTTCTCACGTTCATTGATCATACATATGTATATCAATTACTGGGTCAATGTATATCAATTACTGGGTCTGAGAACACAGTATAGAAGTATTTTTACGCAAGTTGAGGCAAATATGTGGAGAATATTATTTTATTTTGTAGAAAAATACTATTTAACGCGTGTTTGGTTTTTTTATTATCACAAACAAGCCCACTTTATATATATATATATATATTCGTGTGTACATGTGTGTGTATATATATATAAAAAATAAATGCCCTGGTTATTCCTATTATGGGAAGCTCTTGGATCAAAAGGCAAGCTTAGTTGATAAAAAGTAAAAAGGCCCAATGAAAAGAGGATAGGATAGAAGTCTTGAAGTCTTAAACATCACTTGTGAGTTTCTTTGCATGTTTAAAGAATTTGTAACTCATCTTCAGCTCCTTTGATATTTTCCTCTTTTTCCAAATAAATTTCTATTTTCAGTCATTTTTTTTTACAAATTTCCCATTTTTTGTTCACTCCATCCTCATCCAACGCACCCAGGGGAGGAAGGAAGATGGCAGATTGAAAAAGAAAAGATAAAGTATAGTTTTTCTTTTACTTTTTTTAAAAAAACACTGTCCCCTTTTTATCTTTTTGATCAGCTTATATATACTACCTTATTACACTACAAAATATAGATCATGGGAACTGATTGAAATAATAAAAAAAATACAAGCAAGAGAGAACAGGTATTCAACGAGCATCCGTTTAAGTAAAGATTTATACCATCCATTCATTTAGACAGAGACGCTCAAGTTTAAGTTCGTATAAATATAAAAATATTTTTAAAAAGATATATATATATATTAATTAAGCTTGATAATACTTTAATCTAAGTGACTTTTTTTCCGAGTTGAGTGAGCGACATAGTGCCGGTTTGAAAACGTGTCATAAAAGTACTTTCATGTAAATCGAAGTAAATATGTGAAGGAGATTATCTCATTTTACAGAAAAATACTGTTCAACGTAGATTTGACTTCTGAAAACATTATTCAAACAATACCGGAGTCTTCGTAGCAAAGTTTTCTACTTGTACTGTTGCGTTTGCGCATAGTGACGAGTGATTGACGATGGTCACAGTCCAGCCACTACGTCCACTGATGTTGTCATCCTTACAATTTGCAATTACAATAATGCAAATATTTATTACTGCTTAGCTTAGCTGCTAGTATTTTACATTTTACTTTTTTGCTCCTTTAATAAATGTGAACTAAAATATAAAAAAGGCCAAGCTCATTTCTGGAAGAGCATTACTAAGAGGCAAGAGACATGGGGACACTACCATTATAAAATGATGATGTCCTTTTCCCACTTTTGTTTTTATTCAAGGGGAAGGTATCTATATTTTTTTTTAATTTTTTAATTTGCTATTCATGTGTTTTTTAATACTTAATTAATTTATTAATTTTCACTTTTTTACTATCGTTAACTTTTGTTGCTCTGTTTTGATAGCTCATTTTTAGCTTTTATACAAGAGTTAACACTGTTACTAGAGTATAGTTAAGGCGTTTAATTAAAAATACACACAAATTTAAAAAATGGAGAAAAGTACAGTTACCAAATAGTTTACCGTAAGAATTATTTTAAAGTTCAACGCTACGAATTAATTATTTTAAAGTTTCAAAAGGTTGTTAATGGTAGTTGATTCACCTGTTAATAATGCTTCTCAACTTGTTATTAACAGCCTCTTGAAACCTTAAAATAATTAATTTGTTATCACGAGATCTAACTGTAATCTCCCTTTATTTAATGGATCCGTTTGGGAATGCGGTAGAGAAGTACTTTTACACAAGTTGAGATAAATATGTGGAGGAGATTATCTCATTTTACGAAAAAACACTGTTGAACATACTTTTGGGGAGTCTAGAAGCTCCTCCAAATATTATGTGTACTTTCTTACATCATCTTTCCTTTAAGACCTATTCTGTCCTCTTATTACTATCCCTATTTTCACTCCCTACCATCTTTTTATATATATTTCGTATCTCTTCCCTTTCCTCCTCCATGAATATCATCTTCATTCTCTTGGCCAACCATTTCCACTTCCTCAGTCCTTCCCTTCCTCCTCTCTATTTCTCTCTGTTTTTTCCTCTGCTCCTGCTGCTTATGATTGTTTCTGCTCTGCTTGAACTCCGGTTTTCTGGGCAGCTGATTTCCTCTGTTTATTCTTGAAGCTCTGAGTTTAGCTTCCTAAAGTGTGTTTATATTGGAGAAATGTATGCAGAGACTGGCCTCCTGTTCCCGTATTTCCAGAATTTCTCCCAAGAACTTCAACAACTTGAGGAGTACTGCAAAACCCACAAGTCCAATGCTTCCATGGTACTCTCCTTTCTTCTTTTTTCAAACTCTTAAATTATCTTACTTCCTTGGTTTTCTCCAGCTTCTTCCTTTATCCCTGCCTTGTTGATCTGCATTTGGTTCATGCCTTCTTGATTGCTATTTTCGGTAAAGATTAAAACTCGTTTTTGACTCCTTTGCCCTCTGCTCTGCTCTTTTGTGGAGCAAATGAGGAAGCTAAAGTGCAACACTCTGTTTTCCAGAATTAGTCAAGAATATTATATAGTAAGTTAAAGTTCCTCACTCGCTTGATGAATTCAAAGAGGAGAAGCAAAATGTTACCTTGAATGCTTTTGCTTTTACCCTCCTCGTTAATTCATACTTTTTTCTCTATACTTTCATCTTGGACTGTTTTCTCATGGCTCAAATGGAACCAGCTAGAGTTTGTTTTTATAATCGGGATCTGGAAAAGGAAGAAAAGAGTATAAATGGAACAATATTTCCGTTGTTTTAGTGCCGTGTTCTATAATGTTTCTTCCATTTTTATTTACTTTTTCATTTCTGGTCAGACTTCTTAGTGGGTTTTGTCTTTTTGTGTCGCACTAAGGGAGATTAAAGAGGGAAAGTTCCTTATATTTTTTATTTCTTTATGGTAAAAAGAAGTTGGAGTAAAGGGGTTGATCAGTGCTGAACTTAATCATTTCTTTATGGGCTTGTCGGGCACTAAATTTAGCTTTGACAAAGGAGAACAACGTGGTGTATTGAATCTATTTCTGCTGCTGCTGCTGCTGCTGCTGCTGCTATGGCTTGCTGTATTAGTGATTAAAAACAAGTGTTTTTTTAAAGGCCAGGAACTCTTGTAATTGAGGTTGGTGCATTTGACTAATTAAAACCTGACTGCTATGCTTATGTCCTCAAGTGAATTGTTGATGGAGACCAAGTTTAATTCTTTAGGGTATTTTCTGGTATGAAAATTTTAATTCATTTTCGACCAACTCAAAATAAAGTCTTTACAACTTGAATCATTGAATGGCCTTGGACTTTTCTCTGTATCTGGATTTACCTACAGAGTGTGTGTGTGTGTGTGTGTGTTTACGTTTTTCCTTTGCACCAGGCTTCTGCCATACAGTATGAATTGGAGTTTGGCACTTATTTTGGTGGTTGATTTGTAATGAAATTAAGAAGGTCCCTGTCTTTAATTTTTAGAATAAATTACTCAAGTCTCCCTTGAAGTCTGAAGTTACCATACACTTACTTTAATCCAATTTTAATTTTTTTTATCAACGTATTCGTTTTTCAGTAATTTTTCTCAATTTTTTTGTTATTTAACTTGATACATGCTCAAAGAATTTTGTGCTGTTCTGGCTTTTTACTTCAAATTCTTTAAGGCCCTTGCTAAAATCTCTTTATGAAAAAGCATATATACGGTCCAAACCCTGTCTGCTGGTCTTGTTTAAGTAGGACAATGATGACATACAATTTGAAATTCCTTTATGCTTGAACAAGTTCATAATTTGGAGTTTGGACAGTCATTGAATTGAAGAATAAAGCAAGTTTTTTCACAAAAATTTGGCGTTGTAAAGCAAATCAATGGCCACAAGCTTAATAGTTGAAACAATCGGATAAATACGAGAAGTAAAACTTGCTATTAATTTTCATATACTCATGCTGACCCTTTTTCACTCTGCTCCCCCTTCTTTCTTTATTTTGGTGGCAGAGTGGTAGAGGAGTAAATCAGTGTTTACCACTCTGCAATGAAAATTTTCCCAGGCATATTTTTCTTGTGCTTTAGTAGCTTAGGAGCTATTGATACTTTTGGTGTTTCATCTGATCCTCCTTGTGTCCATTGCAGAGTGATATTTTCAGCTCTTCTGCCATATCCGGGTATGATTTGGCGGCCGAGGGGGATCTGTTCAAGGCTCCTGAACCTATTATTGAAGAACCAGCCATGGACCTAGATCCTATGGCAGCAGCCATCTCAATGATATCTTGTGGGGAAGATCTTGTCACCCCGCAGGGACTAAAATCCACTGACATCGATGCTCTCCAAAGCGAGCAACTTCTAAGTGGGGTATTCTATGAGTGGGATCTTTTGGAGAAGACTGCAATAGAGTCACCACTATGTGAGATTCTGGATATCAAGGTTCCCGTTCTCACTAATACAGATGAAAGTAGAAGTCAAGTAAACAAACTAACTACCGACATGGCATTACCGAAAAGTGTCAGTCTGGGATGTTTGAACTCAATGGACTGGATACAAGAAGCTGTAATCAAGCCTGCTTTTCTGGAATTCCCAGGAATAGATCTCAACGAGGTTTATGGCATGCGCAGGGCATTTAGCGAAGGAGATATAAAGGTAAAGCCTATCACCTAGCAAACTTATGTTTGCTCTATTCCAAGTTGAGCATTTTTTCAGTGGATTTCAATTCTAAAAAAAATTTAGCAGTATCAAGCTGCGAAGGAGGGAGACTTTGGGAAAGATGTATGGAAGAGATCTGAAGACAAAATTTAATAGATATATAAACTAGTATAATGAAAACTGATAGCTATTATGTTGTGAAGCTATTAGATTTTTCAGGCTTTGTCAGGGTCTCCTTCCGTTTGCTCTGCATAG
>JANTPZ010083701.1:0-17340 GCA_025593235.1 Vachellia pachyceras
GCACTTAAGTGAATAAAAAAAGGAAGAAAAAAATTGTAAAACTTCCTGTATTGTCACCTAGGTCTAGCTTAAGCAGTAGAAATATGGAAGAGTAAGAGTATTATTCAAGATTTAAACACTCCATGAATGTGTGTGTGTGTGAAATCTTACTCTTTCCTCAATTACTGCTTCATTATTGGTTAATACATACTATTATGTTTAGATGCATTTTATTGTAGTATAATTTTACATGCAGGATGCAATATTCAGAATCAGATACTTTTTTTAAGAGAATCTTATATCAGTCACTAAAAGATTGTTTGGATTGGAACAACAAGAATAAAATAGAAACAGTTCAATTTCTCTAATGAATATCTGCAAATAAAAATAAGATAACTACTTTATCTATGTTAAAAATTATTTAAGCATATCAACAATAAAAAATTATATTAGTACTTTTACGATAAAAAATTTGAATACAATCCACATTCCTTTAGTATTTACATTATTTAATTTTTCAACAAAAACATTACAAGTTATAAAGTCAATAAATGACATAAATGTATGTGGAAAAAAGTTCACGTATTATATTTTAGTGAAAAGTATTTGAATAATTGTATCTAAGTCTCATCATTTAATTTTTTCAACAAATGGATATTATTGAATTTGCAGCAAGAGCGAACATGGCCAAGTGTGGGCAATAAAAGAACATGGCTCAGATTGAACATTTTTGTTGATCCAATGCATGCCAGGACTGGTCAAGTTTGAAATGATTTATTTTCATTTTTTTGATTGCGTCAAAACTCAAAAGTTTTGGTGAGTTGGGTTCCGGAGTTTTATCCGGATCAGGACATGCCTTCAAACTCAAAGAGTGCTAACAGAGTTACTTACAGATTATCTACCAACAAGATTCTCATATCAAAGGTTTAGATGAGTTGGATTTTGAGGGCCCATCATGAACATGATATTCCTCCCGACTTAAAGAATATATACGTAAGTACCTACATATTATCCACCAACCAAATTTTCGCACCAATAATGAGAGTTGAGATAATAATTTTATGAGTTATGAGTGAACTTCTTATTCACTAAACAGCATTTTGCTAGGAAATGAAATAGTGCTTATTTGGGTTTCACGTTGAAAACACGTTACACATAAGTTATGACAGAACTCCTCTTACATACTTATCTCAACTTACGTAAAATCACTCTCCTAACGAATTCCCAATCACGCACATAATCATAGTCATATTAAAACTTCAGTAAACAAATAGTCATATTAAATGAGATAGGATCTTGATTCAAATTCTCCTTGACCAACTTACTGGGTTGTATTTCAGGTTCAAGTATTTCATGGATCTAAAGAAATGTAGCAACAAAGCAACTACTGGAAAAACAAAGCATCAGATTATCTCTTCAAACACTGCAGAGTGATTAACAATTACAAGACCTTTTTTTTAAGCTTTATGTTCTTTAAGTTGCTTTCGCCATTCTTCTCTCTCTCTCTCTCTTCTTTTTCTTTCCTTTACTTTCCTTTTAATCCTTCTCTGTGTTGGCATTATACTGAGTCAGGACTATTGTTACCGATACTGTTAATAAGCTCAGCTATGGCTTGTTTGGTTGGGAAATTTTTTTTTACAAAGGGCTTATTACTTTAAGACCAGTCTCATGATTTGGAAAACTTTTATTTACCTTTATTTTATTTTTCTATATCACTGTTTCAAAATTTAATCACAGCAAGTGGGTTCCGCCATTAAAAATTTAACAGTGAACAAGATTCTTAGGGTGACATTATTCTTTTCAAGAGGAAACAAACGTATGATATGAGACAAGGACATCAGTATTAGGAAAGTACAAGCCGTACCACATATCACTTGCATTGATGTCCCACTATATATCCATTTTTTTTTCTATCTCCCAATTAGGCAAAGTGACTTGTTTGAGCCTAAAACATTTTGAAAGTATTACATACCCCACCTTTAATTGAAGCCAAGCCACTATGAAAACTTTGGGATCAACAAAAGTATTGAACTGTTTAAATTGATGAGGGAAGTAACAAGTGGGAAGATTTTTAATTGTCTTCTTTAAAATCAAAGTTCTCAATTATATTTTATAAAATTATTATTAATTCTTTTCAAAATCGTAACTTAATCTTCTTGACTATATGAAAATATTTCAAGTTTACAACTTTAAAGAATATGATTCATAATTTTAAAAAAAAAAAGTTCAACCAAGATAATTGATTATTCTAAAATAGGTGATGAGTTTATTTTAGTTCTAAATATAAGAATTAAACCATTTTGTCTTTAAAATTTATAATTTTGGCTTCAAAATATTCTTATTATTAAGTGCACATATGCACATATTTCTATCTAGGAATAATTTTAATTTACAAGATTAAAGGAATGTTTGAAAAAAACCAAAACTCGATCATTACAAATAATTATTTTGATTAATTTTTTTAATTTTTGCAAATTAGTTAAGTGGTTTTTATATTAAAATACATGTTAGTAATGAGTCTAAAGAGTCTATATATGTTTTTTTTTAAAAAAAATGTTCTTTGAATGAATTACACTCTTTGGAGTGACTTCTTCACATAAAATTTAAATAAAGAAAGAGAAAGGAAAATATAAGGCCTCTCGCATGTAAATAAGTGTGAATCTCTTCCTCTGCCTCAAATGATGTGAATTTCAGAAGATTGGAATGTCAGGAAAATCCCATGCAAATACATACACAATGTAACAAGTAATAATCTTTCAGTTTTAGTCCTCCCGTATGCATGATGCATAAGGGAGGACTAATAAACACACCTAACCAAGAAGATTGGAATGTACAAGCAAATGTCGTATATGTTTCAGGCAAAAGGATGCAAGAAATGAACAGCTATTCAAACAGAGAATGAAAGAATATTCTATTATTGAGGCATCCACGAGCCTTGCTAGCTGCAAGGCATAATAAACCCCCAAAAGAAAAACCTCAAAAGGAAAAGTCTCAAATCTTGTGAGAAGAACCCGAAAGCAACAAGTCATTTAACTCTTTCACTTTAATTGGAAGATAAAAAGCAAAGAATAATATGAGCATATAATTTAATCCCCCCCCCCCCAAAAAGATATTGTTGTGCACTTGGACCATGACCACTTATCCTTCTTCCCAAAACACCATGTCAGCCTGTTGTGATGATAAAGTGAGGAACTTGTGCCTTCCACAGTTCCTACTTGCATGTGATTCTTGCTTAAAAAAACAAAGCCAAACCAGAAGGGGGGAATTAGAGCTCCATCTTAAAGTAAAACAAAGCATAAAGGTACACAATGAGCCAAAGAAATGAAGTGCTGTTAATTTTGTTGCCTGGGGAAGAGAGCTTGGAATTCTAAAGTAGGAGAGGAAGATCATAAAACAGAATAAAGCAACAGTTTGTTTCTTTTAGGGACTCTTCTATTCGCCATCTATTCTTTATATGGACCTGCTTGCCTCCCACTGTAGCAACCTCTTTCTTCTGAGTGGCCCAGTTTTGTTGTTGCCTTCCATCTTCATCTTAATTAAAAGTAACTATAACTCGCTTTCCTTAATAACAAAGAAAACCCAGCTTACCAAAACGACCACACGCTAATCCTCATGCAATTTGTGCTACAAACAAGGTTTTATACTGAGGGATCAAGTAATATTGCATTATCATCTCAAACAAACATAACATGGTCTTTTTCATAATCCTAACCTATGCTGAGGATAAGGATGTCCTTGGAATGCAACAGCTACCTATATAGTTACACACACACACATTGGCAGGCATATAATGATATGACGTGGCATTTCTCACAAGAGTTTTGTTAGCAGACAAAAGACAGAATGTGATGAAGATCGTAAGGGAACAAATGAAAAAAGATACTTGGCTTCTCAAGGGTATTGTTCCAACTCCTTTATTCATCCTTGTCAGATTCTTCAATAACAGCCTTAATTTGCTTAGGTTGCAGGCTCATGATTCAGGGTGAATCTTAAATTCCTGTAGGCCCTACATGCTTTAAGCTTTAAAAATCCTCCCTTCCAAATCCAATAAGACGTACTGCATAGCAAAGCTTTTATATCTACAGGGATGGATCGTAAGAATGCAGAGACTGCTAGAGCAGAACTACTTCTTTTCTTATTTCAAACAGGAACAAAAAAAGAAATCTTCCTTCTATTCCTTACTTCCTAGTTTCAGTCCAGAGAAAAAATGGTGTTTATCTCTTTCAGAGTCTTTGTTCTTCTTCTTCTCTGTGTTGGGTTATTATCTGTTCAACCAAAGAGAGTATTATGCATGAGAAAGCTCGTGCTTCATCCATTTGGGCAGATCCAAGAACAGAGGATAATGCTGCAGAATCAACCTTCTCAGAGAGCTAAAAGCATGGAAGTGATGAACACAAATAAGAAGAAGACAGAAAATGCAGAAAACAAGATTGATCCAAATAGGTCAAGCAAAAGAAGAGTGCGAAGAGGATCAGATCCTATCCACAACAGATGTTAACGAAGAGAACGTCTTTCTGTGTCAATGAGAGAAAGCTACACGAAGCTAACAACATCTTAGAGAGTGAAGAAAAAGATTGCATGGACACATTCAGAAATATGCAGAGGAGGCTAGAAACTTAGAAAACTGTACCAGCTTTCACAGGAGACCTTCATGCCGGTTGGTTGGTTTTTTAGTATTCTTATTGTTCAATCTGGTTTGAGATTTTTGCCTTAAACAGATATGTATAGTTAAGCTACTGTCCTTGTAAAGGAGAGCCACCGTCATCTGTGTGTTTTGCCAACTGAGGATGATTAAAAAACATAAAAACAGAGTATAGATGATGGTGCTGGCTCTAACAAAGGAAACCGATCTCTTCTACTCTTATTGGAAAAGAATATAATGAAATTCTTTTGTGATCATCGAGCTCTGTTTTTGAAACTATCTCAAATCTAATGTTCTTGGTTATAGCGCTTTCTTTTTTCATCATGGAAAGCGATTTTGAAATTCAAATCCTGTGCAGCATTTCTGATTTCCATCTCTCATGTTTCTCAAGGAGTAAATGTAATGTTAAGAGACAACATAAAAGATAGCAGCTGTAAGTAAACTCAACAAATAAAATCAGATAATTCTGTATCTAACTAGACATAACAAGTGACATATCCAAAGTTAGCTATTAACCTACCCATTAGGTTTCATGTATTTATACTTCTTTTTTTGAAGTTCACATATTTATACCCTTTTGCCATCTGTTGAGACTAAAGAAGCCTGACATGACATCAAGATGGAATGTACAAGTGATTCTGACATTATATTCTGAGTTCCACCCAAGAATATATCATAATGGTCCGTTTAGGAAAGCGGTAGAGAAATATTTTTACGCAAGTCGAGGTAAATATGTGGAGGAGATTGTCTTGTTTTACGGAAAAACACTGTTAAACGTGCTTTTAGGTGAGAGTTAAGTGTTTCCAAACAAGCACAATGGCTGGTAGCTACGGTCTATCCTCTTCCACTATATTTTTTGATTTTGTTCAACTAGCATGTAAACCAATATGTAATTTGAAAAATAATGGGGTAGGGTAGTTAAATTATTTGATTATAATTAAAAGTGCTTAGAGTGTCTGAATAGAATTAGGATTGATACTATTAGATATTAAGATTAGATTTGGATTAGATATTTAAATATTTAAATTAGATGTTTTATTAAAGATTTAGGTTGCTCATGATTTATAAACAAGGGTATAATAATCAGTTTCATTTTCTTATATTTGAAGATTTATGAAATGGTTCACTGCTTATTTGGAAACCATTCCCAAACCACGTTGCACACAAGTTGAGATAAAACTCCTTTCACATATTTACTTCGACTTGCGTATAATCATTCTTTCAACAGATTCTCAAACACTCGCTCGGTATAATTCCTACCAACTGTATTTATCATATTATGATCAGCATAGATCACCCAAGATGATTTATAAATAAGGCATGGCGCGCGTTATGGTGTATATACTTGTAATACGTCCTTAAGATGGCAAGTAAGCAAGCAACATAACAAGCGTCATCCTCTTGTTTCAGAGGCAATTGAATACTCACTACCACATAACGAGTTGTTAATGTTTCCTTCTCATGAAAATGGACGTGGAAAGTGTGACCTTCCATATCCATTTTTGAAAAAACGTAAGAAAGAACCAAATTTAAAAACAGAGGTGGATAATAACACCTTTTATGTCACTCACATACACTTACTCAAAGTCAAAAGAGATGTGACAGTGTCAGATGAATATAAATAAAATGTCTATTGTAATAGTGACTTGAACATGTCTCCCTTCTAAATATAAATCAACTATATCCCATCGTTTACATTTATCTCAACTCACCCATTGATATGTCATTATCCTTCTACCTTCAACCCCATCAATTTCCCTTTTCCCCTCGTTACTTATGTTGATGTTATGAGTTCTTGCCGACGGTTTTTTCTTTCTCTCACTTATCACGGCCATTAAAAATGAACTTCTTCTCCAGGATCATGGGTGTCACTTACCTCTTTAAATTTGGATCTCTTCCCAAATGTTTCTTGTGTTTCTTTTTCTTTCATCAGTTTCTACGTAGAATGAAATGAACTGCATTTTAATATTTTCATGGTTGAAAAATTGTGCAGAAACTCAGGAGAAAGAACTAATTTTGAAAAATCAGTTTCTGCCAATAATTACTTGCTTTAAACGATGATTTCCAACTGATGATTCTTTGGAGGCCCAATGGCCAGATCTCGAGCAGAGCTTTTCGTTGGTTAGTTCGGAATCTTGAATTAGAAGATAATAATACAGCCAAGATAAAGCCGCCATGGATGAAACCAAATATCATATATGAGATAATATGGGTTCGTTCAAACACCACCTACAAAGATACTTACAGATCGCCCACCAATAAGATCATTACATCATCAGTGAGATTTGAACTCATAATGTTATGGTCTCAGTCAATTTCTTTTCAACTAGACCAACTTTTGTGGTTTAAACATGGTGAGCTTGTGACAAGAGATGAAGGAAATTCAGTAGAACATGGCTGTGTAGCTGGGCCTGGAAGTGTATAGACTGAAACTTTCACTTTCCAACAGATTACTAGTGTGTGTTTATGTGGTCATTTAGTGGACGAGGAAGAAGATGATGTATCGAGTCCGCTTTGGTGCTGCTGCAAGAATCTGTTTCTTAAAGTCTTTCTTAACTTTTAATATACTAGGAAGAAATTTTATTTAATCTGTATTATACAACGATTATATATATATATATATATTCTGAATTCTGAGTCATCTTAATAATTACTAGAATGGCACTTGTAAATGTTTGAGTTAGGTTAATGAGTAGGTTTCGTTGTCTAAATTTACATTAAATTTCAGTTTGATCTTATATATTTTTAATCTTTCAATCTTAAATTTAAATGGTAACAAAGCATGATTTTAATCTTCCGGGGTAATATTTTATATTCTAGAATTAAAATATAAAAAATATAACTTATAGCTCTCTTTTAATTAAGTTTATGGTTGTTGAAATTGTAAGGGTTTGGAATATGATGTTTTATTATTTTTAGAATTAGTTACTGTTCAATATTGTGGATGATTGATGGAATGATTATATATTAAGGAGTGTTTGATAATTATTAAAAATGAGAATTGTTTTCGTCGGCAATCATGTTCGAGGTAAAATTCAACAATAAATCTGGGCACCACGCTCAAGAAGAATTAAAATATTGATTATTCATATTGTAAGAGATTAACATGTTTGATTAGATCATTAATGATATTTGGTCAAACAGATGTGTTAGAATTATAGGCTTGTGAAATGTGTTACTACCAGAAAAATGTCATATAGCGATAGAAAAATCCATCATTAAATGTCTATTTTTCATCAAAAAATTTCTATTTAGCGACGGAAAATATTAGCGATCCTCGTTTTAGCGATGGATTTTCCGTCGTTAAATGACATTTTTCTAGTCGTGTAAAGTTTGGGCCTCAAAGTGATCTCTGAGCCCAGTTATATATATTCTTCGATCCCAATATTCTTTCTTACCATATAATATTTGAATATGACATGATAAGATGATATGAAAAAAATATACTAATGCAACATGGCTTAATATAATGGGTAAAATAGCATTTTTACCGTAAAAGTATATAGTTGGAACACTGAGCATCAAGAAGTTTTTTTAGGACCAGATTCACCTCGAGTGTTTATAAAACAGCATTGTTCACCTGGAGTAAAGGAATAAACATATTCCTGATATATGTTCGGTTTTTTAAAGATCCGTTGCTCCAGGCAAAACCTACGTTTTATAAACTTCTGAGGCGAATATGATCTTAAAAAAACTTCCTGATATTCAGTACTCCAACGTATATACTTCCAAGACAAAAATGCTACTGTACTCTAACATAATTGATTGTCTATGAATATAAGCTACCGGAATTTTTTTCCCTCTGTTTCTTTTTGCTATTGGCTCGCTGAATACAACCCTTATTTGCTCAATTTTGTACTGAATAAAATATATCTTTGTCTGCACAAGCTTCAGTTTCCAGACATGGAAGTTTCCGAGATCGGAACTGAGAATACTGGAATAAAAAAATTTGTTTGTTTGGGCTAGTGTGCTGTGTGATCTGGGATTGAATTAAAACTTGTTTGTGTTGTGTTGTGTGTCTACGCGTGCTTGTGTGATGATAATGACACAAGTATGGACGGCATTGGCAGCGATTGAGACTACTCATCGATTGAATTGAGGAATTGTTTCTTTGACCATTTGAATCCCAAAAGGAGGCCAGAAACATTGGAAGGGTTAAAAAAAAGCCAAAGTTTGTTGCTTGAAGCACTCTAAGCCTCACAAACATATTCATGGCATATCAGTGGCGGACTCAGAACCCTGACTCAGTGGGTTTAAGATAAATAGGTTCAAAATAAGTGGGACTTATTCTTAATATTTTTTGAGAATAATTTGAACAAAAATTTAGTGGGCTCAAAATTAGTAAATGAGTGGATGCAAAATAAATCACATAATATTAACAGATACCTGATTTTCTGAAATTAAGAGTATGCAGTTGGATCCACTCAATTACAAGTAGGTTCGCCTATGTGACATGTGGATGTGTTATTGAATTGGTTATGAATGTTTGTGTGTGAGGGGGGGAGCCCTTATTTGTAAGGGATGCAGTCCCTCCAAGCAATTTCAGATGTATTTGAAATAATATTGTCCAGACTTTTATTCAAGTTTTATTTAACCGTTAGTTGATCAAATATGTTGAGCTACTAGCCAACATGTCTTCCACACTATTTTTTCAATTCATGTGCAAATTTATGGTGGAAGGTTTTACTCAAGAGCATCATGTGTCCAAATTTTTTTCTTGGTTCAATATCACCTTCAAAGTTTTCATATCGTAGCAATGAGGTCTGACGCTTATTAATGTTGCTATCTTTTTGCAACTTCCAAGATGACATCACTCCAGAGTTCAACTGAAAATTAGCATTTTAGAAGAACTATCATATATTTATTATGAATAACTAATTTGACTTTTAATATATATATAAATTAGTTATCTAACCCATACATTTAGCGCAGAGGTGAAAGTGTCATTTTTTGTGAGATTAATGAATTAAAGTTCTTATAAATTTAAATTAAGTACATAAAGATAATATTTTGTGGCCAATAAAGGAAAGATTATGGGGAAGGACAGTTGGTTGGTTGGTTGGAGCTAAATGCTAGGTTCTAGAATGGTTAATGAAATCAGAGGGAGACACACACACACACAATGTTTCAAAAGCCGGGTCGGTTCGGGTCATTTCACACAATGTTTTGGTTAGGGGGTACGGCTGTCCATTAATAGCAACCTAATTGAAGATCAATTTTGAAGTCAAAGTTTAATCCATTCATTGATTCCAATCAAAACCACGTTATGTGATTGATTGCCATATTCTCAAGGAATCATGTTTAATAATTAAGACCGCTGTTTGGATTTGAAATTTTCATACCATCACTTCCTCCAATTAAATGCCAAATATGACTCTTCCTCTCAAGTTTGATTCCATCCACATAACTCCATCCATGCTTAATGTGTCACGTAATACTTTTTTATAACCTAACCTTCGGGTCACTTAGGGTCTGATGCTACACATATATCCTATTATTATTGAATATTCGAGTAATTATTGACTAATTCAAATCTAATGTTCAAGATCAAGATGTTTCTTCTGTAAATCTTTAACCCAATTAAATGTATCAATTAGCACTAGTTATGCGTGTAGAGATGTATAACCCACATGGCATATACTTTGATTAAGAAAATAAAAATTAGTTAAAATTAATAAAAACAATAAACATATATAAGAAAGATTATTTTAAATATATGATTATATTTATTGAGATAATGAGCAAGAATGAATGAATGAAAGAGGATATATGAAAAAAAATGTGTGAAAAAGGTAACAAAGAGTATATTGAAAGAGAGAATAAATGGTTAAAATATGTGATAATAATATTGATACATGTTGTAACTAGTAAGGATAAAAATCGAAAAAAAAAATGAAGTATAATTTTAAACACAATCGTAAAGACATGCTGCTATTAGAGAAAGCTCTCCCCAATGTGATTTCTTTATCCTCGCACTAAATGTAAGTTTAAGTATTATCTAAGCATAGATAATATAATATATATTAATCTAATATATTAATTGGGATATATGTAATTAATTGGGGGTGAAAGTGTATTCAATTTTTAGGCAAATATAATGACAAGCACAATATTTCTATTTATTTATAATGCATGTATGTGTGTGTACACATCACTTTTATTTGCTATATTTACTTTGTGCTGCGAAATGAAAGAGGAAGTATAAGAGTATTAATAAATGTCTTGTCGTGTTCTATAGGTGTTCTAAGTAAGCAAGGGTTTGGAATATTGTATCTATTTAGAAAAGCGGTAGAAAAGTACTTTTACGTAAGCTGAGGTAAATATATGAAAAAGATTATATTAATTTACAGAAAAATACTGTTAAATATGTGTTTAGCTTTTTGAAACGCTCCGCCAAATAAATCAATTGTAATGTTTACAAACGAAAAACGCTTTTGTTGAATGATTAATAAGTTAAATTAATTGGTTGATAGTATGAATCACTTATAAATTTATTCATACTCATCTACTAATTTTATCATATCCACGTGATTTGCATGGCGATTAGAATTGATCATCTCATGCATATTGATCATAGAGCTAGGGAGAGGGAGCTGACGTGGCAAAATGCCTTTATCTATTTTCTTCTCTTTTTTATCACCTACGACTTGTTATTATATGGATGCATCGTTCATCCATTACATAATGAACCTGTTTGGGGAGCCCGTTTGACCCCAAAAATACATTCCACAGCCACTTCTCCGTTTGGGTAAATGCGGTTCATATTTGGATACATAGGTCATGGAATGCATTCCACCAAACTTCTCCATTTGGGTAAAGGAGGTTCATGTAACTTTCCCCAATGGCACGAAACGAAGCTTAAACAAAGTGAGTACGGAAACGGTCATGTCACCTTGAAGCTTCAGCTGCTTGTCCTTATCCAAGTTCGCTTGCCTCGTGCCTTTTTTGCCTCAAAGCTCAAACTCAGCTAAGCGGTAAGCCTGAGGATGAACTGAGATATAATGCGCTCGTTTGGAGATCTTATCCTAGTCTTCCCCATGGAAATCTTATCTGTGTCTCAGCTATTGCAATTTTCTTCTTCGGGTTTTTGTTTTTCCCAATGTCTCGCTTTCTCTGCTTCTTGCTCCTCTCTCTATTACTTCCTTCTTTTACTTTCTGTTTCCGCCCACAGCGGCCACCATGATGATGGCGACAGCAGCGTTGACGGCGATGACGATGATGATGCCACGAGATTGAAAGATTTCGTTGAGAACGGAGCCTTTAGGAAAAGTCACCCCACAGCTGCAACCCTACGTCGGTGAGTCTAGGAAGATTTCGAACCACAAATTGAGGAAGTGCCAGAACGAGACTTCATCGACGATGGAGTGGTTTATGGTGCAGCCGAGGAAGATATCATCGTTGAGCTCGGTAACTTGAATGCCTAGCAGAGGGTTGGTGGTACCTTCATGGTTCTTAAGACCGTTGAGTGGGAAGGAGTGGACAATATGGGGGCAGTTGAGGAAAGAGAGCACCGGAGTTGTTGCAGTCGAGGAAAAACGAAGAGGAATTGTCGCTAGCTCTGTTAAAGTGGGATGAGCAGAGCCGTCACCTTTGCTGTCACCGTCAGCCTTCAGATTCACCCGCTTGCACTGTGCTGCTCCATATCACTCTGATTTCTCCGATTACACTGTGCCTTCAGATCCTTTCCTCTCTCTCTCTGCCACTTCCTGCATAATGCTGTGAAGGGCCTTGTGTTAGATTAATTAGACAAATCTAAGGGAAAAGAAAAATTACGACAAGATTAGGGTTTAATTAATTCCAAATCTAAGGGAATAGAAGAATTACTACAATATATCTATAAATCATAAAAGTCATTTCTTCCAATTTCAATCCAAACATAAATGCATTTTACAAAAAGTCATTTTAGCCAACAGTTTATCCAAACATAAATTTTATTTATTCTACTAAAAGTCCTTTTCAAAAGTCATTTCTCCCAATGATCGTTCTCCCAACGGAGTTCCCAAACAAGCCCTATATAAATAATTTTATTTAATGTATTTGAATTAAAAAATTGGTTAACCCATTAAATATATTTTAAATTCAATATTTTTTTAACTTCACCGAGAGAATGAGGGAAATTCTAGTGTATTGGATGGATAACATCATTTGTACTCTCTCCAATCAGAATGTCCAAGTGCCTTATATGAATGTCGCTTATCTTTTAAAATTCCCTTTTTGCCTTTATTTTTTGCATTCTTTTTAGTCCATAATATAAGTTATGTGAAGATTACCTTTTTCAAATTTAAATATACTTAATGAAGTCACCCTCATTTCTTAATTCCATTGAGTTACTTGAATTGACTTATTCCTTTCGATCATTATTATAAGAATTCCCTAGTTAATTTATACATACCAATGTAAGCAATTAAAAATGTTAAATTTATCATAAAATTTAAATAATCTTTTAGACAACCTTTATTAAATATATTGAACTTCAATGTGGTGTCAACCCCTTTTAGAAGGGCTTTTATTAAAAAGGTTTGGACAGAATATACTTATAAGTTAATTCCGCCATATTTTACTCATACCACTAAAATTCTTAAATTTCATTAGCTCAGTCTTACAAATTAACTTTTCAACTTTATTTGAATTAAAATGCATGAGAACAAAATCAACATGTAATCAATGAAAGGTAAAATTATATATTCACATAAAAATTTTAGTAATATAACTTATAAATAGGATCAAATAAAGCTTTATTTCGTTACCCTATGTATAGGATCAGAGAAGTATTGTGAAGGAAAGAGAATAAGTAGTTGTTGGCCTAATATTTTTAAGGATTCAATCTGTATAAGATGTTTCTAACTAATTTACATGCAATAATAAAAACAGTTAAAATCATGAAAAAGAATGGTTTTGAATCCTATGGGTCCTACTGGTTTGTAGTATTTGAAAAAAGAAAAAAGAAAAAAGGTAGGATTCAAGTATGGCGTTACGAGAGCATGACCGGAGTCGCGAGAGAGTGCCGCCGGAGCAGTCACCGGAGGAAAAGGATGCTTTGAGGAGGAGTCAAAAGAAGGTTCGTGATGGGGAGGGGATTTTCTCATCACCAAGAAAGATAATACCACGGGATGAGGTTTGGATGCATGATAGTGAGATGGAGAAAGGAGATGGCAGCGTTAGTAAGGATGGTAGAGGAGGTGTGGATGAAGGTGGATCTTCGAAAGATGTTGCAGAGTCAATAGAAGAGACTGTGACAGAACCTGGTGTTGGTACGGGTAAATGGAAATCGTTTAAGCAAGCAGTTACTCAGGACCGTGAGGGTGATGTAGAGGAAGAAGATGACTGGTGGAGTGGTGAGAGATGGAAATCAAGAATTACAGTGCTTATGCGAGATGATGGTCCGGATATTATTATCCCGCATGAGGAGAAGGAGCGAATGGCTCAACGTTGGAAGAATGCTCTCTTTGTGAAATTACTGGGACGCATGGTGAACCAGGAATATCTGGAAGGGAAGCTACGTCAGTTTTGGGAACGGGAGGGTACTATTGATGTTATTGACGTGGGCTCTGGATTTTCGGTTGTTTCTTTCACGAAGAGAGCTGATTATGATCTAGCGTTAACAGGTGGGCCATGGTTACTTTTTGACCATTATCTCTCTGTGCAACCATGGCGATCTGAGTTTGTTTCTGCTGAGGAGAACATTACTAAAATTGCTGCATGGATTCGAATCGATCAACTCTCGTTGGATTTTTATGATAAAGGCATACTCTACGTGCTAGGTTCTCAGGTGGGGCGAGTGTTAAAGCTTGATGAAAATACAATGAAAAGGAAGAAAGGCAGGTTCGCCAGAATTTGTGTTGAGCTTGATCTAACCAAGCCTCTCCGACCTTACATACGAATCAATGGGAAAGTCCAGCGAATCCAATATGAAGGTATTCATTTATTCTGTTTTGGATGTGGATGATATGGTCATGATACCGATCATTGTCCAGCAAAGATGGGCGAGCAGTCATCGCAGAAGGGCAATGATAGGGTGGGGAATTTGAATGGCTCAAATGGACTACATGAGGAGAGTGGTGGCAAGATTACGGAGGTTCAGGGCGACGGTACAAGTGGGGAGAAATATGATGCTTGGATGGTGGTTCAAAGACCACGGCGGTTCCAGCCACCAAGCTTGGTTATGGGAAGTACATTTAATGAAGAGTGCAGGAGTAGGAACCGGATGCAAGCAGGAGAAGGTGGATCACGATTTCGAATTCTGAATGAAATCACTAATAATGAGGAGAAAATCATGGATATTTCAGGGCCAATGAATGCGCCGCAATCAATGCCAAGGAATGTGTCACAATCAATGCCAAATGTGTCACAATCAATGCCAATGAATGCACCGCTATCAACGCCAATAAAGAAGGGAATGCAATCACAACAAGCAAGTTTGAAAGGAGATAAGAAGGAAATAAAATCTTCAAGTGGGGCCATAATGAAAAATATCTCCAATGGTTTGATGGGGTCTAAGAAAGGAAAAGGCCCAGGTAGTGAGATAGAAGGCAAAAAAGGGCTTGTGAAGGAAAACATGGATCATCTCTTGCTTATGAAAAATAAAATAGGCCTTGATAAGAATATGGCCTCTGAAGAGAAAGAAGAGTGTAGTACTAGGATATTGGGTTTGAGTGGTCTGGCCACCTCGACAAACACCAAAGATTCTAGTTATAATAAAAATGAGTTACCAAGAAGGGTGGGTGACAGAAGGAGTTCGGTGGTTATTTTTGGGGATGATGATCCAGTAGACCGTGGGGACACTTCAAGAGAAGGTGTAGAATACCAAGTTCATTCTAATCCATTGTCGAATTCTAATGATTCAGTCATGGAAGTTTCGGGTGTTTGTGCTAACGATGGTTGAGATTGATTATGGTGTTGATTTCTAATATCAAAAACACAAAAAAAAAACTATGATGTTAGGAAATATTTTGATATGGAATTCTAGAGGAGTGGGCGGTAAAGGGTTTGTTAAGTTGCTCAGAGACCTTAAGAGAAAACATAATCTTTCCTTTATTGCTATTCTTGAACCCCGACAAGATAGTAGTAAGGCTAAGATTTTGGCTTGTCGAATTGGTTTCCATAATGTGGATGTAGTTGATGCTATGGGTTTTAGTGGAGGGATATGGTGTTTTTGGGAGGAGGAGGTTAAGTTCATAGTCAAATCCAAGACATCCCAGGTTATGCATGGTTGTTTTAATGAAGGTTCGAATGATGCTTGGGAAATTTCTATTGTTTATGGAAGTCCTGTTACTGTTAAAAGAAGAGAGTTATGGCAGAGGCTGAATTATTTACATGAGGAGGGAAGAGGAAGATGGTGTATTGCAGGTGATTTTAATGCTACTTTGCGATCTTGTGAGAGGAAGTCACGGTCCCATGTGCCGGTGGGGCCTGATAATTTATTTATAAAATGGGTTCAAGATAGTGGAGTAGCCGAGTTAGATTATCAGGGTCCTAAATTTACTTGGGGTAGAAATAATAGTTATAGTAGACTTGATCGTGTGATGGCAAATGGTGAATGGTTAGAGAATTTTTCAAATGTGAGTGTCGTAAATCTACCTCATTTTAAGTCGGATCATTGTCCTATATTGATTCGTATGCACTCTAATGATAAGAGGTGTAGGAAGAGTCGCCCTTTTCGTTTCTTTGCTCCTTGGGTGACTCATGAGGATTTTTCGACGTTGATAAAGGGTAGTTGGGTGCCTAGTCGTTGCTGGGAAGAAAATGTCGGATCGTTTAAAAGAAATGTTTATACATGGAATAAAGATGTGTTTGGTAGAATTGAGAAGCGAAAGGCGATTCTTTTATCTAAACTCGAGAGGCTTAATCTTACAAATTCCAGTGAATTAGTAAAAGTACAAAAGAAAGAAGCATGGGCAGAATTGGAAAGTTGTTTAATATAGGAGGAAATTATGTGGTTACAACGATCGAGATGTACTTGGTATTCCCAAGGGGATAAAAATACCAGGTTCTTTCATACAGCTACTAGGTGTCGGCAGAGGCGCAAGAATATTGAAGCACTACAAGGGGAAGATGGTGAATGGTGTTATAATTAGGAAATCATTAAACAGACAGGTACGAATTATTTTCAGAACTTGTATTTGGCTGATCCTGATTGTTGTGATACTGTAAATTTTGGCGGGACTTTCCCACATGTGGAGGAAGTTTCTTTGGCTGGGCTTGGTAACATTGCTACGTCGTTGGAAATTAAACAGGCTATTTTTAGTATGGGACCCTTGAAAGCACCAGGACCAGATGGATTAAATCCATTATTTTTTCAGAGCCAGTGGGAGATAGTGGGTGAATCTGTTTGTAATTTGGTTAAGGGGATATTTGAACGATCGAAAATGAAACTAATATTGTTCTGATCCCTAAATGTGATGCTCCACAGTCTTTTAGGGATTTCAGACCAATTAGCTTATGTAATGTGGTTTACAAGGCAGTGACAAAAATTTTAGCTAATCGATTAAAGCACATTTTACCTCAGGTCGTCTCTCCTAATCAGTGCAGTTTTGCACCAGGTAGACAAAGCTCTGATAATATTATCTTGGTCCAGGAAATTATACATTCTATGAGCAAGATGAAGAAGAAGAAGGGATTCATGCCTTAAAGATTGACTTGGCTAAGGCCTATGATAGAGTGAGATGGGAATTCATCATTAAGTGTTTGATTGAAATTGGTTTACCTAGCCAGTTTGTAAA
>JANTPZ010083705.1:0-28065 GCA_025593235.1 Vachellia pachyceras
GTTCGAACACAACTCCTGAAGGTGGAGCGGGCAAGAAAAGTAAACTCTGGAAGTAGAAATAGCCTCCTTTGCAAGAGCATCCGCAACATGATTCTGCTCCCTAGGCACGTACTGAATAATAGCCGTCCAGTCCCTCTCGATGAGCTTCCTAATATCTGCAAAAAGCAAACCATAATCAGATAAGTTGGTACCAGAATTGATCCTATCCACCAATAATCTTGCATCCGATTCCAAGATTACTCTTTTGAAACCATGGTCAGAAGCCAACTGACGTTAATAAGACCATCTGTCCGTGTGACGTTAATAAGGCCCAGAGGTGTTATTGGAGCTTGAAGCGGGGGACAACGAAATGTGTTTGATTTTTGGGAAAACTATCCCAGAAATTCCAAACAACAGAATTACCATAAAATAGTCCTAAAAATTCATAAAACTACCATAAGATTTCAGGAGTAGCTCTCGAGGTTGTTAATGAAGGTTAATAAGGTTGTTAATGACAACCTCAGCAACTACTCTTGAAACCTTATATTAATTTTATGAATATTTAAAATCTAATTCTATTATTTGGGATCCCTGTATAATTTTTGCTTGATTTTCCCGACGCCGTGCCGCAAGTTGCAACACGTCTCAGTGGCTCCCTCCCTCCATTCAACAATTAATTGTACCTTTTGATTTTTTTTAACGCTATTTACATTTTTACTAAATGAGTGAAAATAATCATGGCGATTTAAATACAAGGAGGATTTGAGTTTAAATTCTAGTCTGCGCAAATATATAGCATAAAGAATGTGAGGAGATATAAGATGGTTTTAATAATATTCAATTCTAGGTTAATTAGTAGTAATCACTAAGTATTGTGTGTGTGTATATATATATATATATAAAAGGAATAGAGACATTTTATTTTATAACTACCATAGTCTCTAACCCAGGTGATAACTCCCACCTCCCTTACATGGGAAGCCCTGAAATTCAGGGAGCGTTAGATCAAAGGCAACTTTATATTTTTTTTAAAAAAAAAGAATCAACTAAAGATAAATGATAAGTCACGTGAGTGTTTGGTACTGACGACGATCATTCATAATTTCATATTATAAAACCAAGTCATTGTAATAACTATCTCAAAATCTAACTTTAGTTGAATAGAATAGAATAGTTAATGGCAGTGTTTGGTTCGACGTTTTAAGTCTAAAAAGGAGCTTTTGAACCCAAAAAGCACGGCGAGTGAAGGAATTGATGTTTGGATACACTTCTGGCCAGAATGACTTTTGGGTCAAAAGGAGCTTCTGGCCAGAAGCTAACCTGGGTCGCGGTGAGGCAAGCGGCAGCAGCATAGTGGACTGTTCATCTTCACCCATAAGAAGCATTTGCAGTAACTAAAAACGAAAAGCACAATGAATGAAGGATTTATAGATATGATTAATAGAATTACAATGTGAATAGAAAACGTAAAGAAGGGGACCATTTCGAGGGCGCAGGCGGTGGGGAAGGCGGCACGGCGGTGGTCGCCGAAGAGTTCGCAGGTGGTGATGCACATGACAGGAGCGGAGCGCTTAGCACCTTTGGTGAGGACAGAATACTTCATAGCTTCGCAGATCTGAGGGGGAAGTTAACAGGAATAGCTTCGTCAAGCTTGAGATTGATCTGAGATATGAGAGAAGCCCAGTAGGACTTCAAATCGAAGGAAGTGGAAGGAACTGAAGAAGTAGAAGAAGCGCGAACTGGAAGGTCAATACACATGGGGGCTTTCGGGGGAGCTATAGGTGGGAAGAAGAAGGAACCATTGCAAAATAAGGCATCTTTGTAAAGGGAATTGCATATAGAAATCACGATAGACAACGACGAACAAGGAGGGAGGAGTGAAATAAAATTTGGAGATAGGAATTAAGATACGTGTTATTTGTAGATAGGAATTGACTTTTTTTATTCATTTTTTTCCATTCCTTTCATTTTTCTATTTTTGTTTCGAAAGGAATATTTGTTTCAAGAGGAATATTTGTTCTCATTTTTAATCAAAGTCGTATATTTCCATTTTTGTTTGGAAAGGAATTTTTTTTCTATTCCTTTCATTTTTCCATTTCCCCATTTCTTTCCTTTTTTTCCTCTCCAATAGAGCTGGTAATACGGGCCGCCGGGTGGGTTTGGGCCGGCCTGTCATGGGTTTTGAGCCCGACGGTCAGGGTTCAAAATACCCATTTTAATATGGGTAATGATTTTTCAAACCCAACCCATACCCGGTGGGTTGGTGGGTTGGGCGGGCCGACCCGTATTTTTTTTTCTTTTTTTAGCCCTTTTTTTTAAACAATATAATGAAATTTTTTTTAGAAGTCAAAAATCCTAAATCATAAAAATACATTAGAATATCATAAACTTTCAAATTTAAACCCTAACATCAAAATAAATATGTATGTGTTATGAGTGATTTTTCTTCAATCTTCAGGTTATAGTGGCTGCAATATGGATGAATGTATGAAGCCCACCTTGTGTTCAGTAATAATACATGATGGTATTGTGATTTACTGATTTGGAGAAGATTCCTCGCGTATTTGTCATTTCTTATCTGATCTTTCTATTTTCAAAAAACAAAATAAGTATGCTAGTATAAAGGATAATGATTCTGATCCCACCAGCAAGTGAGGGCCGAGGAGAAATGACACAAATGATGAATGATTCTGACAACGCTGGAGCTGGACTGGGTTGGAGTGGACTGGACCCTTTCTGCTTTCTGGACATACTCTACTTGGCTTGGATAATGGACATTGGACACCCAACAGGCCCACACTCCCAGTCTCTCACAGCATGATTTTATCAAAAAAAAAATGGGCTACCCGCCAGCCCGGCGGGTTAGCCCGTCACGGGTTTAGCCCATATGGGTTCGGGCTAAATATATCCGCATCAAAACGGGCTTCAATTTTCACAACCCAACCCACCACGGTTATGGGTTGGGCGGGTTTAGCCCACGGGTTTTACCCGTATTACCGGCTCTACTCTCCAATATATTTATTTTTTATCATTGTCTTTATCTTAAAATTATCACTAAAATAATATATATATATATGAATGTATGATATTTAATAATATTCATGTCATTTTAAGTAATTTGTCATCAAAAATCACTTCTCCAACATTTATTCAAATGGTTTCTCCTTTTTAAGAAAAGTCACTTTTCAAACGTTAATCCAAACATAAATCATGTTACACTTTTAACTTCTACTCAGAATTCCTTTTTTAAAATAACTTTTACCAAAAAGTCACTTTTTCCACCGCTTATCCAAACGGACACAATGTTGATAGAGGAATCGCTGCATGCGTGTCCATTTCAGTTATTAGTATGAGCTTAAGGAACGCTCAACCTCATGTAGTTGGATCCGTTTGAAAACACCGTATAGAAGTAATTTTACGTAAGTCAAGATAAATATGTGAAGGAGATTATCTTATTTTATAGAAAAATATTGTTGAACGTGCGTTTTAACCCCTACGAACGTGCGTTTTGACCCCTACAAACGTGTTGTCAAACAAGCATATTAGCTTTCATTTTCATCAATGAAGAGGAAGAAGAAACATGTTCCCCAATGCCAATGGAAGGCAGTAGGTCCACGATGCGCTAGCCGTTTCTTGTACACTCCTCAACAACGTACAATGCGTCAGTACGTGTAATTAAGCAGAGAATAGCAGATAACTCAGAATCACCCAAACCCAGATAATTAATTCCGATCACAATCCGAATATCTTGATCCCTGAATTCTACACTCACACTCCTCCTACTAATTCAATATTTAAAGGGGTAGAGAAGAAGAAGAATTGTATAACGAGAAACAATGAAGGCGGGCATTTATGAGCCTTCACATGCATGTCATTAATGCCCCTTCCCCAAACCCAATTTATGACTCCTGCAAACCATTCCTCTACCCCCCACCTCCTCCAAAAACCCTAATGGCGATCCCTTCCAGCTTTCAAAATTCTTTGGGAACTGTGTGATTCCACAGCGACACAGAGAGATGCAAGAAATGCAAATGAGAAACTGGGGAAATCTAGGGATCGTTGAGACCATCTACGAGGAAGAATGCGAGTTCTCTTCTTCATCCTCACCCTCTGTTTCTCCTTCCCTTCTCTCTCCCCACACGCCCCTTCACTCCAGAGTTGAGGCTTGGTAACTTCTTCTCCTTCTTCTTACCCCTGCGTTTTTTCCCTGAATTTTTTAATTCTGTCTTAAATTATTGTTCTAATAAGATCAACTGGACCCTCTGTTTACTTTTTAATAATATTTTTTCCTATAACAAACATATACATACATGTATATATGTATATGATAGGTCTCTGGCATCCGGGCGGGAAACAGACATCCTGATACGAGTACAAGGAACATGCTTTCGTCTGCACAAGGTCTGTTGATTGGATTCACAGTTGTCGTTTACTGATTGAGTTTGATTTGATTAGGTTGTGTTAATCAGAGAATATACTCTCCGTTTCTGCTCTGTCCTTGCCTGCTAGGAAAGTTTAACCATAATCTAGCTTCGCTTTATTCTAGTGCTTGAATTTGAATCAAAATCTATTCCGTCGTAGATTCATTTTTTTTTGTGAGTTGACATAAATCAACTTCCATGAAAATTCAGGCATTATTACTGGTTTTTTTGTGAAACCAGAGGCAGAGCCTATTTAGTGAATTCAACTTCCCTATTGTCCCCGTATGAATCTAGTAAATCTCCAAAGTCCCAAATCAGATAGCCTCACAACTAAGTTCAAAGGGCTTTGTCTTTGAATAAGTTATTTTCTATGGGATTGAACTCTCTTTTTTGGATGTGTTAATGATAGTTTCTTTCATTGAGAGCCTAGGCTGTTCAAGATGATTCTCACCAACAAAATGCTTAGTGAAGTATGGGATGTCACCTTTCAGCATTATTATGAGTTGCACGTTGGGATGGAAACATGTCAGACTTCAGGTCTGTTTTGCAACTGGATGGCCTACGCCTGACCTATGGCTTGCTATAAACCTACTTTACAGTTTGAGCCTAGTCTATGCTGAGATTTGGTCTTGCTTAAAGCTTGTAAAAAACTTATTTTTTGATTAACTTGTTTAAACAGTCTTAAAGCTTCAAATAAGTCAAGGCTTAATGTAGGCCTAATTCTTTGATAACTAAAGTAGGCCTAGTTCTAAATAGGCAAAAAATAGTCAAAAATCACAAAAATAATTAAAATAATCCAAAATGTATCCAAAAAAATATATTATAATCTAATTAATCAATAAGATAAGATCAAATACAACATCAATTTAACAAACATCAAATATATACTATTACAACAATTTTTTCACACCAACAAGGTAAAGTATATACAAAACATCAAATTTTCAACATAATTTCTCCCTGTTAAATGTTTAGTCAATATGTGATCTAAAATCTTCCCTGTTGCAATTTGTAGTTTAAGAATTTCCTCTGAAACACTCCAAACCCACTCATCCAAAATTTCCACGTGTTTTGTTCTGATCTCTTTTTCCTCAAATTGACTAAAGCCATGAGAGTGCAAGTGGGAATGTGAGTGAACAGGAAAAAAAAAACAAGTAGAAAGCAAAATGGTGGCCACTCATCAAACATTGAGTCCACCAAGACCACACAGCTTGTCAGTCTGAGATTGCTTCCTTGGACTTATCACTACAACACAGTTCACAGATGCCTGAAACACAGTTTAAGTTCATATGATCATTCATCTATTGCAGCAACAACAGAGTTAATTGATCATTGTGTCATTGTAATAATATTACTGGTCAAAATAAATATGGAAGGCTTATTGATTTCATTATCATTGATTACATTGTAATACTAAAAAAAACAGAGTAACTGGAAACAAAAAACTAGAATAAATTGGCAGATCTGAGGAAAGAGATTGGGGAGCAATACCTTGGAGGTTTCTTCCAGTGTCGGCGACGGCGACTCGGGTAACGGAGGCCACGACTGGGACGTGGATGAGGGAACTGAGAAGAACAGGAGCTCAGTGCCGCCGGCCGTGCTGCAGATAATGCGACGTAGGCGGGGAATTGGGAAGAACACAAGCTCAGTGACGGGCGCGGCGCTGGTGTATTACGGACTTACAGGTGGAAAGAATCTCAAAACCTACGTTATAACTAAGTATGGCAAAAAATTATTACAAAAAATAAATACAGGTTCAGGTCTCTCAATGATCTTGAGCCTGGTCTGTTATGTGTAACAGGCTTCCGAAAGAGTCTTGGCCTGCACTTGAGCCTTAACAGGTTAGGTTTATACATGCTAAACAAGTCTCTGATAAATCTCGTGGTGTGTTTTCACCTCTAATTACACTTGCACACTGGAGAGCTTTACAAGTTTAAGAAACTTTCCTTCCTAATAGAACAGTCTTGTGGAATTCAACTCTTCCTTTATAATACTTATGATGAGTCAAGAGCAGATTGAATTCTCCCCGATTAGCACAATATGGAATCTCATTTGTCTTTATTCTCATGGCTAAATGCCAAAAACAAAAGTTGTCTTTATATATCATTCTTTCCTGAAAGAAGACAATGTGGAACCCCACATGCGAAACTTCAGAAAGTAAAGTGTTAATTAGTGGAAACTACAGCTACAAGGCGTCTGATTGTAAAGTTAATCACTTTCAGAGAGTAATGAAGGCCTTTAGCCAAGCTGTTTCATTACAACGCTATTTGCTTTTATAAAAAGAGAACTCAGAGGAGCATGGCACTGTATCGCTTTAATGTGCATAAAAATGTGAGCTTCGCTTTTGTGCTGTTTATGTCCCAGACACTAATCCCGCTTCCTGGTCATTTTAGGAGCGTCTTACATCACGAAGCTCATATCTCAAACGACGTTTAACGGAAGCGGTCTCCGACTTCACTCTCTCTCCACCGCTAAACATAACGGCGGATATCTTCACCTCAATCGCCGAGTTCTGTTACGGCTCCGACGTCCAGATAACGCCGTCAAATGTCGCCGCCCTCAGGACAGCGACGGAATTACTGGTCATGACGGAAGCTAAAGGCATAGAAGAAGAGAATCTGATTCACGTGACGGAGGCGTATTTCAGGGGAGTGATTGCCATTAACCAAGAGTACGCGTCTATGGTGCTTCGATCGTGCTTGCCTCTGCTGCCGGAGGCAGAAACGACGGCGTTTCTGGTGAGCAGGTGCATTGAAGCTCTGATTTTAGCAGATGGGGGGCATATCGAAGACGTTACTTGTTTGGACGACATCGTTGCGATGCGCCCTCAGGATTTTCTGGTGGTCGCCAAGTCCATGTACAGACGATTCAGAAACCACGACGTCCTCTATAAGATCGTCGATCTTTACCTCAAGGTAAAAAACCAATGCTCTGTCGCTGTGACCAACGAATTTATTATTTATTAATAATATAAATAATTTTTTTGTAAGTATAAATTTTCAGGAAATCATTTATTTTTTTGCTTTTAAAATGTAGATAAGTTATATTTGTAATTAAAAATATATTTTTTATTTTAATTCAGTTTTAGAATGTCTAGCTAAAATACTGTAAAGTGGACAATCTTTTGATTATAAAGAAAATCACATCGAACTATAACATAAATAGTTTACCATGAATAAAGTTTTTTTATATAATTTGAGAATAGATAGGATGCTTGCTTTTCAATGAAATTAAATAATTTACCATTTGTATGTACAAGTTAAGTGGTGTGTTTTTGCATAAAAATTCTCTCAAGTACTTACATGGACATAAAAGTAATTTACATTACATTACTTTTGAGTTTTGACTTTTTCATTGGTTGTGTTGGTGAAGGTACCAAACACCCCCAATATAAATAAAAGTTTGTATTTAGGATCAAGAGGTATTATAAGCCCGTTGGGCAATATGGTGGATAAATATTTTATGTAAACCGAGGTAAATATATGAAAGAGATTATCCCGTTTTACAGAAAAAAATCGTTGAACGGAATTTTGACTTTTTCAAATACGATTTCAAACAAGGTCTATATGTCGATTGTTGGGTGCATGAAGTGAATGTTCTCTCTAAACAAGCCACAAACACTTCCAACTCTGCATTTTAGTGTTGCACATTTTTTAAAACATAGAAAGTTGAGGTGAGTTAACTAGTTAAGTACCAGGTTCAATGCAGTAGAGTCAAAGAGGATGCTTTTGTGTTTAGAGCAAGCTTAACAACAGGTTTATAAATTGCCCATAACAGAATTCTTGCATGAGTACTATTTAAAACATAGGACCTGATAGATTATGAGGAATATTATCATCAAACGGGTCAACTTTTGTCTGCTGAATTGGGGGAAAACTTGAATTGGGCCAAGCCCAACAAATTGCAAAGGGTAATCCATGAGAAATGAGCTGGAGGCCCATAAACATATGTTAAAGAGGCCGAAGCCCAAGAGCCACTCACAAAGTGTTATGTAAAAAACGATCGCAAATTCTACAGTAGTTTTACTGATAGGCCTTGTAAAGCAGTCTTGCACTTAGATTCGATTTTTGTACAAGTTCATTTCGAAATGCTTGTTTTTTTTTTTAATTTTTAATATATAGCTGATCTTCTGATGGCATGGTTTTATTAGTCATTCATTAATCTAATTCTGGTAAATAAAACTATATCAATTTTATACAAATATGTAAATAAAAGGGCAACAATATCTCACACATTTTTTTTGTTTTTCCCTATTGTATCCTCACTTCAACCCTTTCTTTTTTTTTTTTTTGATACTAAACGAGGCTCAAAGGCCAACGAAAAGTAAAAGAAAAACACTAAAGGGGATTGCATCCCAGGGACTCGTTTGACACTAAGTCCTCCAGATGGGTAGGACATTCATCATATCTCCTTGATCTTGCCAATCCTTCTTTTGCCAGCGCGTCTGCAAGCAAATTCTGCTGTCTTGGCACATGCATAATGTTCACTTCCCACTCTTGTCTCAACAGCCCACAGATCCTGGTATGCACCAGATCACTTTCCTCACTTGATTGCTGATTCCTCAACAACTCCACCAGCTTCTTTGAATCAGACTCCACTGTGATTTTCCTATGCCCGAGGTCCCAAGCCATATTCAGACCTCCTAACATTCCCAGCTGTTCTGCCTCAAAAACAGTACAAGGACCAATACTTTGAGCAAAGCCTGCTAACCAGCCTCCCATTTGATCACGCAAGACTCCCCCACAGCCTGCTATCCTCCTCTTCTGAGAAACCGCCCCATCAATATTCATTTTGATCCACCCAGGTTGAGGAGGGTTCCATTTAAGTGGATAATTTACTTCCACCCTTCTCTCCAAATCTTCATGCAGCATGACATAGCTTTGCCAGACCCGTCTGATATGGAATAAAGGATCATTTGGCTTTTCAAAATCCTGTTCAAACACCTGCTGGTTCCTCCACTTCCACAATTCCCAAATGACAACTCCCCATTTTAGATTCCATTCTCCAGCTGGTTCCTTACCCATATTCCGTTTCAAATTGATCACAAACCAGTTCATCAATGTAGCAGAGAAAAACACTGATGCCTTCCCAGGTTGGATAAGCTTATTCCAAATTTGTCTAGCATAAACACAATCTCTCAGTATATGCAGAACCGTCTCGCTGCCTTCACTACAATGTTGACATTCAGCTGTTGTATTCATCCACCTGTTTCTCCAACTATTAGTAGGAAGTCTTTCCTGAACAGCCAACCACATAAACACTCTTATCCTCTCCACTCCCCCCCATTTCCAAATTTCCTTATAAACCTGGTTATAGTTGCTCGCAGTTTGTTCCTCCAATAAAAAGTAAGCACTTTTAATGGAGAAATTTCCCTCCTCCGTAGCCTTCCAAGCAATTCTATCATTTCCAGCATCATTTCTCGGAGGTGGAATTGCTCTAAGCTTTTGGATTACAGGTCCTGGTAAAAAGGGCATTAGTTTAATAAAATCCCAAGCATTATCAATCACCCAATCAGCAACCTTGCTATCCCTTTCCTGCTCGGATAATTGACTCCCACACACCTGTTGAAGTGTTTTATCAGGAATCAACCAATAATCCTTGAAGAAACTTACAGACTGGCCATCTCTCACCTGCCATCGTGTCCCAGCTTCAATAATATTCTTCTGGTCTGTTATGAATTTCCATAGAGCAGAATCACCTTTCCTAAATTCCAATAAATGATTTTCATTCTGCATCATATATTTGTGGAATAGAACATCCACCCATAGACCTTTTTCCCCACTAATTAATTTCCATGCCACTTTAGCCCCACAAGCCTTATTAAATGAAGACAACCGTTTCAGCCCAAGGCCCCCTTTATTCTTCGTCTTGAGTAACGATTCCCACCCCAGAGGATGAAACCCACGAAAGCTTTGATTATTTCCCCATATGAAATCCCTTTGCAATTTCTCCAGCTCCTGACATATAGTTACTGGTACTTTGGAAACCATCATAGGATAAACTGGAATTGCACTAAGGACAGATTTCGCAAGAGTAATCCTACCAGCCAGCGTTAGAGACTTTGCCTTCCAGTTTGCCAGTCTTTCCTTCACCTTATCCACTATGTATCTGTATGTTTCTGTGGGCTTTTTTCCTCTCTGCATTGGCACACCTAAATATCTTCCCACCTCCCCCGTAATTTTCATTCCAGTGATGTCACAAATCTTCTGCCTAAGTGCTGTAGGAACTCTTGGAGAAAAGAACACTGAAGATTTACTTCTATTGATACATTCTCCAGAAGATTCACAAAACATCTCTAGGCACTCCATCATACTTTTTGCTTGCTTCTCTGTAGCAGCCCCAAAAAGAAGTAGATCATCCGCGAACATTAAATGGGAGATAGGGGGACCATTTTGGCCCATAGTGATAGGTGTCCATTCACCTTCATTGACAACATCACATATGATATGTGACAACTTATCCATACATAAAACAAACAACAAAAGGGAAAGAGGGTCACCTTGTCTTAGCCCTCTTGAAGGGGAAAAAAATTCAGTTTGTTGCCCATTCCACATAACATTATATGTCACTGAAGATACGCAACTCATAGTAAGGTTAATAAACTCCTTATCAAAACCCACCTCCTCAAGCACCATCTTTAGGAAAGCCCAACTCAAGCGGTCATAGGCCTTTTCAAGATCTATTTTCAAAGCCATAAGACCCCTCCTACCCCTGGATTTTTTCATAGTATGAATAATTTCTTGGCCTATTATAATGTTATCCTGTATAGCCCTTCCTTTTATGAAGCTCGATTGAAAGGGGGATACCACATTTTCCAAAACATCCCTAATTCTCAGCACCAAAATCTTGGTAATGCATTTATAGTGAACTGTGCATAAGGAAATTGGTCTGAAGTGAGACACTATTTCAGGCCTATCTCTCTTCGGAATAAGGGAAATGAGTGTCTTATTAGAATCACCATCAACACAACCAGTTTGGAAAACATTAGAGATGAATTTGCAGAAATTGTTCCTCAACATGTTCCAATTTTTTTGGAAAAATATAGGGGGAAAACCATCTATACCTGGTGCCTTGTAAGGGCCCATTGAGAAAAGTGCCCTCCTAACCTCTTCTTGCAAAGGAGGCTTTGCCATATTCCTCATTCTTTGACTGTCAGTAACAGGGAATTTCGTATGAGTAATAATGGGACCATGCTCCACTTCTCCACTATATAGCTGCATAAAAAAATCACGAACAAGCCTCTTTAACTGGTGTTCCTCAACTACCCAATCCCCATTTGCATCCTTCAAAGCATGAACTCTATTTTTCCTTCTTCTAAACTGGGTTTTCAAGTGATAGTACCTTGTATTCCTATCACCCTTAGTCACCCAATCCGTTCTAGCCTTTTGAAACCATTTCACCTCCTCTGCCTTTAATAATTCATCCAGTTCCAATTGCAGCTTGAATTCTAATAATTCATCCCCTTTAATCTGGCTAAAATGTCTCTTTTCTTCTTCTCAACCATTCCAAAAGTGCTTTTGTTCCAGTAAGTCAAAGCTAAGCCCAATTCTCCCAAGGCCTTGTTAAAATCTTCTCCTTCTCTCCAATTCTCTAATAAAAACTCCATAAAATTAGCATGACCCATCCACATAGCCTCAAAACGAAAGGGTTTTGGCCCCAACCCTCTATCCTGTGCCTTTATTTGCAATGCTAAGGGATTATGATCAGAAAAATTTGTTCTAGGCATCACATTAAGTAGACAATGAGGAAAGGCAATGAAACATTCCCCATTTCCAAATGCCCTGTCCAGCCTCTTATAGAGCCTTCTATATCCTCTGCATTGGGGTCCTTTCCAAGTAAACTTTGGGCCACTAAACCCCATATCAATCAATCCACACTTGTCAATCTTATCCTGAAACCAGTTCATTCGTGATTTGCTGCACGAAGCTCCCCCCACTCTTTCTGAAGGGTGAAGAACTTCATTGAAATCTCCTACCACAAACCATGCTTTTGACGTCAAAGTCGCTAGCTCCTCCATCTTCCTCCATAATTCGTTCTTCATGGCCTGATAAGGAACAGAATAAACTGCTGAGAGACAGAAGCTTTCGGTATCATTTGCTTTACACTCAAAGTGAATAAACTGTCTATCTTCTGCCAACACCTTAACCTCCATACTCGCAGTATTCCAAAAGGCTACCAATCCCCCTGAACGTCCCACACTGGGAACCATCTTGATTTTATCAAACCCCATCGACAAAACTTTCTCTAAACGAGCTTCACAACTGCATCTTGTCTCAGCTAATATAACCATTAAAGGTTTTGATTTCTGAATTACGGCCCTCAAATGTCTAAGAAGACCTGGGCCACAAGCTCCTCTTATGTTCCAAAATATTATACTATTCATCAGCATAATAATTGGGTTTCTTGTACCCAGGACTCCACCTCATCCCCCTCAATCTCCATTTCCGGACCTGAATTAAAACACTCCAGGCCTCTTTTGATTTCTCCTGGGTCCATATCTTCCGAGCCTACACAGGTCCGGTTATTTGTGTCATGGCTCAATTGTCCATCCCAATTCATTAATTGCCTAGGCCTATCGCTTACTTCAATTATTGGCAACTGGGCCTGAGTTCCTTGGCCCATATTCACTTCCTCCATTTGTTCCCTGTTCTCTCCCATCGTCAGCCTCAACAACCCCCCATTATCTTCTCTCTCCTTTAGTTCGTCTCTTGTCCTCTTTTCCAGCCTTCTCCCCACTATCAACTCCCTCCGTGTCTGCTCTCCATACTTCTTTTCCCCTCCATTTGCTTCTCCAGGCATGTTAGCGAAGTCTCCGTCTCCCCCTCTTTTTGTATTCCTCATCAGCCGTACTACTTGGTTACTGGCTGGCCTGGTTGTTCGTGTCGCCCGATTCTGTATCTCTGCCACATTGTCGCCTTGTACTGCCTCTACATTGGTCCCCTCCTCGGCCACGTCAGCCAACACCCCAAATCTCGTTCCCCTCTCCTTCCCCCGATTAAACTCCCCTTTTGATTCTTTTGGCCTTCTTGGCCTACGCGTTTTCTGAACAACATGCCACTGCTCCTGAACTTCTTCCATGTCTGACCTCCCCCTTTGCCTTCCGTCTCCCTGGTTGTTACAACCTTCATTGGTCTCCTCAGATTCTGTGTGACTATTTTTCTTTGCGCAGGTTTCTCTCCTATGACCATACACTCCACAATTTGTGCAAAGCATATGTAATCCTTCATATTCAAGATGATATTCCTTTCCATCCAGAGTAAATCCTGACATGAGCTTCTTGCTTAAGTCCACCAATACGCAAATCCTTGCATAATGTCCCCTCAAATGGCAGGATGTGTTCATATCAACTTTGATCGTTTCTCCAATTATATTGCCCATCAAAGTCAGAGCCTGCACATCATAATACTCCAGAGCAACCTGAGGCATACGAACCCAAATTGCTACCTTATCAATCACAGCACTATGGGGGTTGAAGTTCGGTTCCCAAGGCCTGACCGTAAGATAGTGATCATATATCATCCAAGGTCCTCCTGTTAGAGCATTCAAATAATCCTCCCTGTTAGTCATCTTCACTACATAGAACCCATTGCCAATATTAATGAGGTTGATGACACCTTTCCTTGCCCACATTGATTGCAGTCGCAAATACAAGGCCTTGTAACCTATGTTTCTATCCATGAGTTTCACAATCACTGCCATTCTCCAAGCCTTATAAAGTCTCTTCTTCATTCTGCCTGAAAAGACGAACGTAGGACAATTTCTTATTGGGTCCTCTATTGCTTTGAACAGAGGCTCCTCCCCTTCTTTCTCATTTTCTTGTTGTGAGAACTCTGATATACTGTCATCAGTCATATAGTCCTCCCTATTCCTCTCTTCATCTTCCAATCCTTCACTCATTCCATCTATTCCTTTCAGCTTCTGAACAAACGACGGTCCACCAGGCACATACTCTGATGCTCCTCCTCCCATGCGTGTCCATGCAACTTGGCCACTCGTTTCTCCCACCTTCTTAGCTATCGTATTCTTGATTTTCTTTGCGCTTCTTATTAGTTGATCCTCCTCTTCTTGACTCACGAGCACATGGGTTTTCTCTGCAAGTTCTTTCATTTTTCTTTCACGGCAGCAACTGATTTCGATAGCACTTCTTAGTTTACACAATTGCTTCTCCCTCACTGTCGTACAGGCCTCTTTTGTGGGGCTCGAAGTGGGCTTTCTTATGTGGTAAAAAAAAGCATACGCCCTCACTTCAAGAAATTTTGAGCTGACTCTGTGAGAGTGGACATTAACAAGACTCCATCATCACAATATATATATTTAATCACATCATAAATATATTATTTCTGATTTTTAATATAAAAAATTATTAACTTTTTTAATATTACATAAGCGGGCTAACTGTTGTATGGATCATTTTTCTCCTAATTAATGTTTTATAATCTGATGATATAGAGGTATTTCAGAATATGAGTTATAATTAAGTAGCTTATTTAGTTTCTGTAATATTATAAAAAAGTTAGTTGACTTTATATTATGAATCGGAAGTAGTAATATATTTGATCAATTTCAATATGTTAGGTCTCCACACTTTTCAAATGTACATGGGCTGAAATATTTAAAGCTAGTGTTTTATTAAATGATTTTTCACAAGGGAAAATGATGGATAAAGTACCTCGAAAATGGTGAATCTCAAAAAGGTGATTTGAAATTTTAAATCCCTGTCAGCTGATAGTTTCTAACGCATCTTTACTGAAGTTTAAAGGAAATGACTTGAATGACCCTGTAACCATTCACATAGAATTATATGAATGAAGTACACTTTCTAAACCGCATAAAAAAGGGTGGGGTTTAGAAAGTATGCGGTTTAGAAAGTGGCCTTTATAAACCGTTCAAAGAGAAAAATGCTTAGAAAGTCGAGTTTCATTCAAATAAGTTTAAGTTCATTCAAATGAGTTTTACGTAAATGAAAAATAAACGGTTCAGAAAGTCTAAATTCAAAACACTTTAACTCCTTCATTTGAAGTCAAAATTTAACAAATGACCTATATATGGTTGGAAAGCCCTTTGAGTCTACTTTCCAATGAGATAGATTTTAAATCAATTGGATACGTGATATGAGAGATATCATCAAAAAACCGAACATATATCAGGAATAAACGTATTCCAGATATATGTTCGGTTTTTTTGTTTATATATCTCAAAACACAGATCCTATAATTGTGAAATCTAGCTCATCTGAAAGTAGACTCAAAGCGCTTTCCATAGATAGGTCATTTGTTAAATTTGGAGTTCAAACGAAGAAGTTATAGCGTTTTGAAGTTTAAACTTAAAGCAGTTTAAAAGCGCACTTTTTAAACCGTAGCTAGAAGCTGCGGTTTAGAAAGTGGACTTTACAAACCGTTCATCGGAAAAAATGGTTTAGAAAGTCCAGCTTCATTCGAATGAGTTTCAGCTTCATTCGAATGAGTTTTAAGTTAATGAAAATAAACGATTCAAAATATCTAAATTCAAAATGCTGTAACTCCTTCATTTGAAGCTCAAATTTGACAGATGACCTATGGTTGAAATACCTTTGAGTCTACTTTCGAATGAGATAAGTTTCAAGTCAATTGGACATCTGGGTTGAGAGATATGATCAAAAAACTGAAGATATATCTTGAATAAACGTATTCCTGACACATGTTTGGTTTTTTTATCATATATCTCAAAATACTAATCCAATGGCTGTGAAAATTGTGCCATTTGAAACTAAACTCAAAGAAATTTCCAATGATAGGTCATTTGTCAAATTTGAAGTTGAAATGGGAAAGTTACAGCATTTTTAAGTTTGAGCTTTCTAAACCGTTTATAAAGAGTAGACTCATTCGAATGTGTTTTATATTCATTCGAATGAGACTTTCTAAACCGTTTTCCCCCAACGGTGTAGAAAGTATAATTTCTACACCTTTGGAGGTGACTTTCTAAACCGTTGGTGGAAAAAACGGTTTCGAAAATCCATCATTCGAATGAGTCTACTCTTTATAAACGGTTTAGAAAGCTTAAACCTCAAAATGATGTAACTTCCTCATTTCAGCTCCAAAATTGACAAATGACCTATCATTGAAAAGCTCTTTGGGTCTAGTTTCAAATAGCATAAGTTTCACAGTCATTGGATTAGTATTTTGAGAGATATGATAAAAAAACCAAACATGTATCAGGAATATGTTTACTCCAGATATATCTTTAGTTTTTTGATCATATATATCAAACCAGATGTCCAATTGACTTAAAACTTGTGCCATTTGAAACTAGACTCAAAGAAATTTCCAATGATAGGTCATTTGTCAAATTTAGAGCTGAAATGAGGAAGTTACAGCATTTTCAAGTTTGAGCTTTCTAAACCGTTTTTTCCACCAAAGGTTTAGAAAGTCACCTCCAACTATGTAGAAAGTCCACTTTCTACACCGTTGGGGGAAAACGGTTTAGAAAGTCTCATTCGAATGAATATAAGACACATTCAAATGAGTCTACTCTTTATAAACGGTTTAAAAAGCTCAAACTTCAAAATGATGTAACTTCCTCATTTCAGCTTCAAATTTGACAAATGACCTATCATGGGAAAGACCTTTGAGTCTAGTTTCAAATGACACAATTTTCACAGCCATTGGATTAGTATTTTGAGAGATATGATAAAAAAACCAAACATGTGTCAGGAATACGTTTATTCCAAATATATTTTCAGTGTTTTGATCATATCTCTTAACTTAGATGTCCAATTAACTTGAAACTTATCTCATTAGAAAGTAGACTCAAAGTGCTTTCCAACCATAGGTCATTTGTCAAATTTGGACTTCAAATGAAGGAGTTACATCATTTTGAATTTAGACCTTCTGAACCGTTTATTTTCATTAACTTAAAACTCATTTGAATGAAGCTAGACTTTCTAAACCGTTTTTCCCAATGAACGATTTAGAAAGTCCACTTTCTAAACCATAGTTTGAAGCTGTGGTTTAGAAAGTATACTTTCTAAACCGCAGCTTCTAGCTACGGTTTAGAAAGTGTATTTTTAAATTATTTCAAGTCTAAACTTTAAAACGTTGTAACTCCTTCGTTTGAACTTCAAATTTAACAAATGACCTATCTATGGAAAGCCCTTTGAGTCTACTTTCAGATGAGATAGGTTTCACAATTATAGGATCTGTGTTTTGAGAGATATAAACAGAAAATCGAACATATATCTGGAATACGTTTATTCCAGATATATGCTCAGTTTTTTGATGATATCTCTCAAACCACGTATCCAATTGATTTGAAATATATCTCATTGGAAAGTATACTCAAAGGGATTTCCAACCATAGGTCATTTGTTAAATTTGGATTTCAAATGAAGGAGTTACAACGTTTTGAATTTAGACTTTCTGAACTATTTATTTTTCATCTATGTAAAACTCATTTGAATGAACTTAAACTTATTTGAATGAAACTCGACTTTCTAAGCATTTTTCTCTTTGAACGGTTTATAAAGGTCACTTTCTAAACCACACCCTTTTTTGTGCGGTTTAGAAAGTGTACTTCATTCATATAATGCTGCGTGAATGATTACAGAGTCATTCAAGTCATTTCCTTTAAACTTCAGTAAAGACGCGTTAGGAACTATCAGCTGACAGGGATTTAAAATTTCAAATCACCTTTTTGGGATTCACCATTTTCGAGGTACTTTATCCGTCATTTCCCATTCTCACAACGTCATCAGAAATGCAGCCTTAATTTTTCCCAATGGTTGTTTATCTATATCTTTGTCATCAAGGGTTCATCTACATTGAAGGCCTGTGGATTGGGAAAAAATGAAAGAAAGCCTGTCGCATATAACCCGAATTATTATTATTATATGTGGGATTAAGTAACATAATTAATTAAAAAAAGGCGAAATGTTCGGTGGCTCGGTGGGCATATGGAAGCTTGTAACAAGCTGTTGAAGATTGTCAAAGATACAGCGTCCTTATATACTAGTAGTAATAATAAGTTAATAAATCACACTCTAAAAACGTTAATTAATATTTTATTTAATGTCATCTCTATTAGGAGCCATTGACCAGGCGAAAGTGCAATACAAATTTTTTTTTAAAATTTTTAAATAAAGTTAACAGTTTAATTATCTGTTCTTGAATCCAGTGAAGTGAAGGAGGAATGGACAGTGGTTATGGATTTATCGTAGGTAGATGTTAACACGTGTCATGGCTAAAGAGTAATGGATGGATGGGTGCAACCGTCAACCAAATTGAAAGTTGGTGTCAGTGCTAGCAATGTTACAAGTGTAATTACCTGAAATCAAGGGGCATTAACGCATAAACACACTTGCTAATCTTTAGTTAATGATCCTTTCAGTCTTTTATAGAAGGAGGATCACAGAAGGATCTGCCACTCGTGGGCAGACCAATCACTCTGCGACACCGGCATCAACGGTATACTGTCCTCGCCTTCCAAACCTGGGCAACGGTCTATTCCATCTCCGCATCACTTGACTGAAATAACACGAAATGAATCATCATCATCATCATCATCATCATCATCATCATCATCATCATTTACAAGAGATAAGAGCCAATGTGGGCTCCCTTGTTTCATTCTTGGAAGAAGCTGTATCGTCAGGGAGGGTGCTGTACAAAACTGGAAGTTGTTGGTTAAGTGCACTTGAAACTTGTACAGGATCAAGGAGCAAACATGGCTGATCGAGACTTCTTAAGTCCTTTAATTTATTTATTTTTGTCGCAAAGACCCATCTATGTCATATATGTTGTTACACAAGTTAAAGATCAAACATTTTGTAATCTAATGACATGAGAATTCTCTTATAAGTAAAAGGTTACAAGTTTAATCTCACTTATAACTCAGTAAAGGAAGCTTGGAACAAACATATCCAATTTTATTTCAATCCCCTTGTGAGCCTCGGTATTAAAATATCGTACACATATAAGCTGAATGCACTCTCATAACTTTCTAAATCTAAATCTCAATGTACATAATACACTCCCCAATAATCTTCATCTACCCTTAATTTTGAATTTCCTCTTTCCCCTTCACTAAATACGTTCTCAGTTTGTATATTCAGCCTCTCAATTGGCATTATCACGAGCATTGTGCTGTCATTTAACTGCTAACTCCAAGAACAGACTGCGAATACAGCAGGCAGGAAACAATGAGTATGTTCCACTTGTTAGTATTCAATGATAAAAACAATAAAAGTCAGTCAGCAGAGTCCAGCTATTCCACAAACCAGTTTCAGTCCATACATGAAAGCTCACTGTATCTTTTTTTTTCAAAAAAATAATTTTGGAATCTATCCTGGCTTCAACTGGGATTCAAACTGGGAACTCTCAACTTTGGAGTAGGATGATTCTAGTGAAAACGAACCAAAGCTTGTTGTATCACTTTTACCTAAAGGGAATCTCATGAGAAACAAACTTACCATGTTAAGAAGCCGTAGAGCTGCGGGTCGAGTAAATTTTCTAGCAAAAAGGAAGCAAGTGGATGGTTTCCCCTTGCTGCCGCACCATTCTCTCCGGTATTCAGTCTCGTAATAAATATTATCTATTTCCTGAAAAATTATCAACTTTTTAAATACGTGATTCAACCAAAGTATAGAATTAATGCGCTATGTATGCTTATATTAGAATTTGATCAATTAGACTGAAGATTACCAGATCAATCAATCGTGTGAACTTTATTGCATCTTCAGCTCATTTGCAACTCAACAACAACCGAGTCCCCCCCCCCCAAAAAAAAAATTCCTCGAGAAGCTGGGTTCATAAGTTGTTGATCATTTTTAATTCAGATTTTATCTAGATCATATATGGGGAATGTTATGTACATTAGTTATGCTAATTTGTATAAATCATAGTTTCACTTATTCTTTCTGAAGGTCATGGACATATTGAGATGTACCAGGTCATTCACTTAAGTTCTTTGACTTCATTTTTAGACTCCCAAGGTTGGCGTTCTACATCTTCAAGTGTTTCACCCCGATTCAATTTCTTTCCAACAGAGCCCACTATAAAAGATGAAGAGCACGAGTTTGAAGCACTAACTGCTACATATCTATACCTAGATATATCCATCTCTGAGAGGTGGAGGGCGAGAGCGAGAGGAATGGGTTAATTATGGAAGCACAGTTGCTTCAACAGAATAATGTCAACAATAGCAGCAGAGGTCGCACCTTTATAAACTTTATAAGCATTGGAGTAGCATCTGAGAACTTGTATGTCATAGGATGCCATCCTCGACGTTCACGATCTTTGGAGGAGGAAAGATCCCAGGATGTATGAGTCACTGATCTCCGTGTGATTTCTCCTTCAAGGTCTTTTAACTAGATTGACAAGCCAAACACCAAAAGTGTTAAGGAAAACAAAAAAGATGGTAGCAAATTTGCATACGAGATCCATTGGGATTAACACCATCACAATAGTTGGTACAAATTCATTGCATAAATTTCTGCTTCTATCTATTTTCATATGATGCTTTTGAGCAACTTGTGTCTAACTGGTCTTCATAATTGAAATATAGAATAACAATGCAAAACATTTTCTGTAGCAAAGTTTTTTTATGTCTCGCGAATATCAGTGATTAATAACTCAACAATTGTGGTGTTGCCAACAAAGAGTGGAACTGGAAAACCAAACATTGTCTCCGTTTGGTAAGCCCGTTTTACCAACGGGTGCGCTTACCGAGACAAAATTCTTCTCACATAAACTAACTCGGAATCTGTGTCTGTTTTCCCAACGGGCTATCCAAACGGACCCATTGAGTGGTTTGAGAGCAGTATACTAAGTGAAAACCCACCGGCAGGTAAGAAATCAAGACCTAGGACATAAAAACTTTTACACACTACCACTTCTGACAAACTCAAAAGCAACTACTTTAATTAGTCATCATCAACAACTATTCCAAGTAACTAGACAAGCAGAATCTCTGTCAGCATAGGGATTATCTCAGGTAGCTGAGAAAAGTAATGGCCAAAATAACGCAGCATCTATCTATTAACTTGTGATTTATGTACACCGATTCATATGTAGAAGTTTTGACGTATATGAGATTAACCATTTATCGTTTGAATTGGGGGAAAAACTACATTCTACCATGCCAAAGAAAATTATGAGTTATCCTGACCAATTGTTTGAAAAATAAAAAAGGACCTCATCATCGCACACCCCCCCCCAAAACAAAAAAAAATAAAGAAAGAAAGAAATTGAAAACTTCGAGTATAACTATCAGGAGACACTCTCCTCCAACACTATCTATTCACTTAGCAAATTAACCTCAAGTAGTCTTTCACACACAGGAAAAGCAGGAATCTTACAGCCAGTAAGGTCTGAACATAGTGTTCATCTGGTATGCAGTTATGCTCCTTAGAAGTATCAGCAGGCTGCATGAAACAATGAACTGAATCAGTACTCTTCTTTCCTACCATTTGCAATAACCAAAATGACAACAAGTACCAGCTCAAAATAAAATTATTTACTAAAACCATGATCTATTTCGTGAAAAATAGATAAAGTACAGTTAAAAAGCTTGATTAGAACTCACGTGGTAGGAAAAAAAATTCACGTGAATTTTACATGAATAGATGGCACTTACAATGTGCTGATCCCTCCAAAACTCTGGCAGTGGTTTTTTCTACATAATAAAATGCAAATGTCAGAGAAATGGAGATAAACTTTTTATCAGAAGCAAGGCAAAAAGGAAAAAAGAAAAAGCCCTTGATGTCTTTCAAGTTTCAATTTCATGGATAAATTTTGGCACATCTTTTAAGGGCATACACCTTTTTAAATTTAAAAATTAATAGGCACATTTAGAATCATACAAATAAGAAAAAATTATTATGACTAGCAACACCACTTGTAAAAATAGGGACCTGGAATGAATGCAGTCACCAAATTACCTTGCAATACCGCTGAAACATAGGAAAGACAGTTTCATCATTTACTACAACCTCAGCATGCTTTCTGGTTAGAACAGCCCACTGGAGGAGGATAAATAGACAGGATTAAGACGATATTCTTTGGCTGAACATCATAAAATATCTCATGAATTTTGCTTTCAAATTTCAGAACGACTTAAAAGTAACTGGAGACTTAACCTGGGATCCTTTCCTCCAGTTACGAACAGGAATAACAGGCGCCATTTTTGGATTGTAACGACCTTCTTTTGTGTCAGCAAAGCTACTCTCACATATGATTGCCAAGATCATCAACGAACGAAATAAATTATATAAACGATTATTGATGATAACATAACAAGTGATCCCATTATTTTATTTTTGTCTTCTTTAAAGGCTTATAGCTCTTCAAGATTCCTTATTGCAAAAATTATATTTGAGCCCTATGTGTTGTATCTGATTGTGTAGTTTGTTTCCCACTACTCACTGAAACAATATGCATCCCACGCAAGGAGGTCCTTGACCCCCATGCCAGTGTCAACTGTCAAGGCACCATGGTAAATACCGAACTCCATTACAGTTGCCAGCCATGGGGCACATACCGGTCTAGTTTTAATATGCTATGATGTGTCTGTCTACATCATTTTAGTCAGGAGGTATCAAGAGGAACTAAAGATAGAGTTTAAGTGCCCTTCAACGAATTCAACTTACACTCAATCATTGGATTTAGTCGATTTTTCTTTGCAGTCAGGTCATGAGGTTGCTGACTTTCTTAATAAAGTCAATTAAGCTGAGATTTTTGTTTAAACCACCCTAACCAGATAATGTCAATATTGAAGTAGAAATTTACCTTTTGCAGCTAAGCTGACCCTAAATAGTGTTTCATATGACAATTGTAGTTTCACAAAAATAAATTTTGATCTATTTTAGCAGAACTAGGGTTACACTTTTCACAACTAAAGGTCTCAGTACAATAAGTAATAAAAAATAGGGGGACATAGATGACAAAGCTAATGTGCGGAAAGTCAAGATAATAATGCTCACCTGTCAACAAAGCTAGTTGATGTCGACATGATGTAGTCATATATGTAGCTGAAGTTGTATAAAGGTATACAGCTGAAAAGAGATTAAGCAACTGAAATACAGTAAGGCGCCAAGATCATGAAGAACTTGCTGATGTCAATGTCATCTTTGGCGTCAAATAAACAGGGCATAACCATAAAATAAAAGAAGGTGATTATAAATTTGACAGTAAAGAAGGTGCAAAAAGATTCAGAGTTAATATCCCTCACCTATCTGAGAGAAACACAAAACGGTCATTCAAAGGATCAGTAAGTGCATTTCTAAGCAAAATGCGCTCTGCTTCTATCATGGTTGCTTCTCCCCAATCTACCTGGACATAGATAACATGCATTGAGCATCAAGAGACCAGCAGACATAACGGGGTGGAATTACAGCTGTAGATCACAATTAATTTCTGAAAAATTCGTGCCAACGTGATAAAGTTTAACAAGTCAAAGTTCAGCCAGAGAAGCAAGAAAAGGTGAACTATTAATATTGAGTTTTTTTTGGGGGGGTGGCGTTGTGTTGGGGAGAAGTACAAAAATGCAGTGAAGCTGGAAACATAATTAGCACATAAAGTCATGTGCAATAACTATAACAGTGTAAAGCCCTAATAAGACATGAAAACCATAAGCAAAAACAGATTCTGTTAGCTTTCAGTGAGAGAAACCTGTATACTGTTATTAACTTGACGGTCCAAAAAATAAACTGATTTAGTTGTCGCTCTGTTGAACAGAAACCCGGGCCTTGAGTGGACAAAAATCGAAAATTTGCCATCTCCTCCCTGATAAAACAGCACAAATAACTTTTTTTAAGGATGGCACCTCAATAGGTAAACAAGAAGAATTCTATGCATTACAAATGATTTACTAATATTTTTATTGCTCATGAATTTTCAACGCACACGTGGTAACTTTCTACAAATGAACATTGGGAACATCTGCGCATGATCATTTATTTTCCCATGTGGCACAGAAACATCAAAAGAGACTCAACAGTTAATTTAGCCAGAACCATGAAACTGTGTGCGCGAACTGCATAAGATGAATTTAGTTCCAGAAAGTAAGGCGATTCAAATCGTTTCTGTCAAAAGGAACTACGATAACTGAGATAAACAAATAACCTTGCTTAAATCAATGTTCCGAGAAGAGATTCAATATAGCGATGTACATTGAGCTATTTTATCAGACTTTATTTTTAAGTATTACAGTAGATCCAAGTTTCTTGAGAAAGATGCATATGGATATCTTTGAACTCCCTTGAATAGAAAAAACGGAGAAGTATGGGAACTGGAAAATATGCAAACCAACATAGCAATGGTAGGTTGGTCATATCCCTAGTGCTTTCTCAAGCACTCAAAATGGAATGCGGAAAACTCGTGAAATTTTCTTCGAAAGGAAAAACACCATGAATGCATGTGAATTTAAGCTGTATGATGAATAAGAAGACTGCTTCAGAACTGTTGTGTATTGCAACGTATTTAAAAATTTGAAACATTGCCCGTCTACAACCGATTACCTACGCATTAATTGATATTTGCTAAAGATTTACTCGAATCCATAAAATCTTGAAGACATACGAAAGTAGTTAAAAAGGGTAGATATACCAAAAAAGGAAAAAGGAGCTAATTAGCCATATAATCACCCTGCGTTAGCCTCCTACAGATTACGCACGCAAAAGACAAAGTAATTGAATGACATACCCGAAAAAATGCATCCCAAACCATCTCTAGAGGAAGCCGGTTCCGTGCTATGAAGAGAAATGCAATCTTCGGCCCATCAACGAATCGGGGTTGCAAGGAAGTCAGCCCCGTAATTCGAGAGTACTGCGTCTGCATAAGCAACAAGCTTACAAAGCAAATTCCTAGCAATAACACAGCGAAGAGCTTCCTCTTCCATTTGGGTTGAGATTTCTGCTGAGAAACCTTCCGCTTCATCCTGTTCAACCCTTTCAGTTCGATTGCTCTCCCATTTCCAACTAATTAATTCAGCAGTAGTTCAATCACCGTAAGAAATGAAACATTTGACTTCACTTGAATCTCGTCAGAACCAAATATCGACCCAGATCCATAGGATCCAAAAATCACAGACAACGTAATTCACTCTAAAGACTTGAGACCCCCCCCTCACTACTTGAACAAATTCCAGGAAAAATTTACTGCCCAGATAGTCATCAAAAACCCCCCAAGGAGAAGCAGGCTGCTTGTGAGGCCGCGGGGATGTGATACTAGGAACGATATGCTTCAAGCTTCCCGTGATTTGTCACAATATGCGAAGGCATGTGACTCGAAAGTCAACACGAGATAAAGAAGTGAAGAAGCTAGATTCTATAATATTGGAAAATGGAGAGAAAGAGAGAGAAAGGCTGGGCTTGAGTCATCAGCCGAGTAGTGCAGTGTGGAAGCTTGAAGTTCCAATCATATATTCCAGTTCGCAGGCGTGAAAGTGACAAGTTCTTTCATGGTTGCGTGTGATGCGAAGCAGGGGAATAAGTAATTTGCGTGTGACTAAACTTCAATGAAACTACTCATCCTCTGTAATTTTGCTCTTTAAGGGCTTGTTTGGTTGGGGGGAAGGGAATGGGAGGGGATGAAAAATAAGCCCCTCCCCTTGTTTGGTTTAAAATTTGGGAGGGGGAGGGGATCAAAAAATCAGCCCTCCTTTCCTTTCCCTCCCCTTATTTTGGTTCCCTCCAAATTGGGGTTTTTTGGAGGGAACCAAAATATTGGGACCAATTTACCCCCACCAAATTTCTTATATTCCCATCGTACCCATGGCTTCTCTGGTTAAAAATGCTTCTCGCGTCTCGGCCCGACCACTCTGCTTCTTCCTCCTCCCTGCTCTCCAGTCTCCAGAAGCACGAAAGTTCAGCCGGTCGACGCTTCGCTGCTCTCAAAACTTGTCGCCGTGGTCACCGACACTTCTCTCCTGGTAAGCTTCCTTCATCGTCATCGAATGCCATTTTTTTTCTTCTCTGCATTTTCTATTAACGATATGGTGAAGAACATTGTCTGCCATCTCTCTCCCCTTACCTGAATGATTGATAAAATGCCCCTCCCTAACCCCCACCTTCACTCCTTTCTGCCATCTCTCTCCCCTTACCTGATTCACTATTGCGCTTGTCGGAAGAACATTGTCTAGCTTCATACGGAAAGAACGGTGAAAGCTAAATTTCTCCGATTTCTCTCCTTTTTCTTTCTGGTGTGTTTATTTCTTCACATTTTTTTATTTGCTTGTCTCTGATTCTTTCCAACATTCATATTTTCTGTGCTGGATTTTCAATGACAGAACATTCATATTTTCTCGGCTTGATATTCAATGACAGAACAACATTCATATTTTCTGGGCTTGATACATTCATATTTTCCTGGCTTGAAATGACAGAACAACATTCACGTGATTGTTCTCATTTGATGATGCTGTTCATTCATCCTTATACGTCTCACTGATCATGATCTTTAATTATTTGTATCTCTACGACGTTGTGCATGCATGTTTGTATGTGTGCAGTTGGTGTATGATTATTAAAGAAACTGTAGGCTGACTGTTTCACTGACTTCTGGGGCTCCATTCTGAATGGACTGCATAGGAGAATCAACATCATACCCAGAGCAATGACCAACAAGCCTCCATACCACTTTTTCATGTTCAGCAAACCTTGAACTAAATGTAGCCGTTTCTGCATATGTAGAAATTGTATTGCACTTAAGCTACTGGACCCAAATAAGTAACCTAATCTAGAAAGAACGAATGAAAATTAATTTTACCATCAAAATAAGGCATAGACAGAGAATGAAAGAAAAGTATCGACCAGGATACACAAACTTAAGTGACTTGGTTTGACAAACAAGTTCAGAAAAGTATATCCATTAAAATAGTGCAGGGCCATTCTAGTTGAGTTACCAAACCTAATGTCGTAAAAATCAATTGCAAGTAAGTTCTATTTTCATAGTTTTACAAGAGATCCTGAGGACATCTATAATTAAAATTGCTATATATAGATAGAGAGAGAGAGATTGTGGTGTGTATCAGGAAGCAGCCTCTGAAATTTCCAGAAAAACGTGAAGCAAAAACATGAAGAAGAAGAAGAAGAAGAATAAGGTTCATAAATAAATAAAACACTGAATTAGTTCATAAATAAATAAAACACTGAATGAAGGAGGAGGAATGGTATGTATATAAAATGGAGGATGCTGGAATTGTAAGCAAAGTCATTTATTCAAAGGTGTATATACAATTGTAAGCAAAGTCATTTGCTATCTTCACTTGTTTTTGCTATCTTCCAATCTAGGCATTCATATTTTCGCTATCTTCTTGTGCTTTTGCATTCATATACAATTGTAAGCAAAATCATATGGGAATTTATTTAACTTTGTTCAAGCCTATTCTATACATTTGTTACATTTGTGTTTTGGCTCATTTATTGATTTGCATTTTTCACTTACTTTGTTAGATGGACTTGGAATATCAATACTTTCTTTTGGTGCGTCGGTGGCTTGAATTGCGACAACGAGCAATAGCTTTGCTTATGTGTGTTTTGTCATATGTATATGCCAATGGAGTTTATCCTAAAAAAATAAGTTATAGTTTGAGTGGCAAGAGAGAGGGTACGTGAAGAAATAATGAATAGAATAAGTAGTTGTCCATCTAGTCAAAATATCATTAGGATGACTCCTAGAGCATTCTTAGATTTGTG
>JANTPZ010083706.1:0-18103 GCA_025593235.1 Vachellia pachyceras
TGTTAGAAAGAGAGGGTGGTCTAAAACCCACACGTTGGTCAAGTGTTGAAGAACAAGTTGCAAAAACTCTCTATATATTAACACATAGTGTTAAAAATCATGAAGTTAATTTTTGGTTTAGGCGTTCTGGTAAGACAATTAGTCGTCATCTTCATACAGTTTTGGCGGCTATCATTGAGCTGGAAGAAAAATTTGTTGTGCAACCTGATGGGTCTACAATTCCTCTTGAAATTCAAAATGAGAACAAGTTTTTCCCATATTTTAAAGATTGTGTTGGTGCTATAGATGGAACACATATACATGTCAAGGTGTCTTCTATAGATGCTCCTCGATACCGTGGTAGGAAAGAATTCCCAACACAAAATGTGTTAGCGGCATGTATGTTTAATCTAAAGTTCACTTACATGCTCTCGGGGTGAAAAGGCACTGCATTGGACTCGCGGATTATTAAAAATGCATTAAGAAGGGAAGATAGGCTTAAAATTCCTAAAGGTAAATATATCACCAATTTTGATGAAGTTGACATTAATTAGGGATTTAAAACCCATTGTAGTAATTATCTTCATGTATGATAGGTAAATATTACCTCATGGATGCTGGATTCATGTTAACAAGAGGACTTATAACACCTTATCGAGGAGTCCCCTACCATTTGAAAGAATATTCAAAGACAAATCCACCCCTAAACTACAAGGAGTTGTTTAACCTTCGACATGCAAAGTTGCGTAATGCAATTGAACAGGCTTTTGGTGTTTTGAAGAAAAGATTTGCAATTTTATCCAATGCAACCGAACCTACATATGGAATAAAAGTGCAAAAAATGATAATATATGCATGCATCATTCTTCATAACTTCCTCATGAGTGCTAACCCTGATGAAGATCTTTTAAGAGAAGTTGATATGGAACTCCATCAACAAGATGAAACATATGATACTAATCATGCTCCAAGCACTGATAATAATGAGTCTGCTCGAGGTGAAGTTATTAGAGAACATATAGCGACTTAGATGTGGACAGATTACCAGAATAATGAGGCTGCTATTGAGGATGATCTTGCTGTTTGATTTTAATCATGCTCCAAGCAGTTTGTTTGATTTAAGAAATGGTTTTTGTCATATTTTTTGTTCTTATTGTATCATTGTCCTTACTTGTTTGTATTGTACCAGAACATGTATTTGATTTAGCCTTTGCATTTGAATATATATCATTGTCCTTACTATAAGAAATGACGCTGCTGTTTGAGTTTGAACTTTGCATTTGAATTTCTATCATTGAATTGTATAATTTGCAGTTGTTATAAATTGTATTATGTGATAGGATGGCACCAAACAGTAGTAAGGAGGCAGTTAACTAGACAAGAATCATGGATGATGCCCTTATTGATGCTTTCATGACTGAATACAACGAGGGCCACAAAGTTAATGGCACATTTACAACTTTGGCTTATGAGAACATAGTTAAATATTTGAGTGCTTTATTTGGTAAGCAAATTGACAAAGATAAGGTGAAGAATCGGTGGAAGACTTTGAAAAGAAACTTCTCTGAAGTGTATGATGTTTTTAAAAATGTAAGTGGGTTTGCTTGGAACCCAACAACTCAATTGTGGGATGCTGAGCCTGAAGTTTGGGATGCATTGATTGAGGTATTACTTGATATTCTTACTTGACTGTCATTTATTTTTAATTTGTCATTGGTGAATGATAATCTGTCATTGCTTTTTTTTTTTCCAAAGATAATATATTAATATAACCTGAAGCAAATTGGTTTACTGATGCTTACTGTTAATATGCACTGTTTGTTTATTCATGAGACAAAAATTTGATAATATGTTAATATAACCTGAAGCATATTTGATGCTTACTGATGCTTACTGTTAATATAATCTGTCATTGTTTATTCATGTTAATGGCAAATTGGTTTATTGATGCTTACTGTTAATATAACCTGAAGCAAATTGGTTTACTGATGCACGAGAATATGCACTGTTTGTTTATTCATGAGACAAAAATTTGAAGCAAGACATGAGAATATATCAATGGTAATATATCAAAGTGCTCCATGGTAAAAGGCACGAGAATATAACCTGAAGCAAGTGGATAATTTGATGGTGCTTGCTTTACTGATGCTTATGTTTATTCTGAATTGTTATCAAAATGCTTACAATAATTTTCTGGCTTGCTTGCTTTACTGATGCTTATGTTAGTTTTGAATTGGTTTTATTGCATTATCTTCTCAGGCTAAACCTAAAGCAGCTATATGGAGAAGTACTCCTTTCCCAAATTTTGAGAAAATGATGATATTATATGGAGTAGACAGAGCTAATGGAGATGAAGGGGAAACAATACGGGAGTGGAGGAAGAGGCATTGTCCTTCAACAGAGATTCCTGAGACTATTAATGATATTGATAATCATGGTGGATACTCATTACATAATGCTGACATGTTTGTTGAAGATAACTCACCTGAAGATCATTCACCTCATGCTAATAGTACTTGCACCAAGAAGACAAAGAGAGCACCTACAGACCATGAAAACGACTTAAAGGAACTATTCGGGGCAATTTATGCAATGGTTGCATCACTTGATAAAGGCACTGAAGCAATTATCCAAGGAAATTTGGTTTTACAAAGAGCTTCCAATAGCAAGAGAGAAGTGCCCCAATTATCTGGTGAAGAACTTTACAAAATACTTGAAGAATGTGGGTTTCATGTTGATAAAATACCACATATTTATTGCTTTCTTATGGGAGATGATGAAAAGCTTAGGACTGCAGTTCAATCTCTAGCCCCAATAAGGAAGCAAGTGATAATGCATATGTTTCATGATTCTCAATAGGTGGCCTCTTGACCACTTCTTATCGTCTCTTTTAATTATTTTGGCAAACTTTTAAATATTTCAGCATATGCTCAAAAATATGGATTGTGAGCGTAATTGTAACTTTTTGTATGTATGTTTTGTCATATGCTCTACATGTTGTATTTGAGCATGAATGGATGACTTGATCATAATTGTAACTTTTTGTATGTATGCTATGGGTACAAGAGTTTGAGTCAAGAGTATGTATGTTATGGATAATTGTAACTTTTTGTATATGTGTTATGGATGACTTTTGGTATTTGAACATTTGGCCCAAGAGTTTGATAGAATAATGATGATTAATCTTTATTGATTATATCAGTAAAACAATGGATAAATCTTTTTGATAATTAGGCATATGTAGAATTTACCACCCTTGCCTATTGAACAAAGACGTGCTGGATGAACTGTTATTTTGCATAGAGTGAGTAAGATAGGCTATGTGCTTTTACTCAACTCGTGAAGGTTCATTTCTAGTTAGCATAGATAGGAGTATATCTCCAGTAAACACTGGAGTAGATCACTACTAATGAGATACATGCAAACACACCAAATAAAAACAATTTACTTAGGGCTAGTCCAGAGTCGAGTCTTACATCTCACCTTAATCATCAAACACGACAAGATTCTTGTATATAATACCATAAATTATATTAAGGGAGTACCTTAATAATAATTTTAATTAATAAAATAGAAGTGATCAATGAATAAAAACTAATTTAAATAAATTGTATAGGTAAACAATTTAAATCAACAATAAGGGTAAAATGGTAAATTGGTTATTAATTTCCATCCCTTCCCCTCCTAAACCAAACACAATATCATTAAAAATCATTCCCCTTCCTTCCCCTCTAATTAAACCAAACAAGGTAATCTTATACCCTTCCATCTCTTGCCATCCCCTCCTATCCATCCCTTTCCCTTCCCTTCCATCAAACCAAACATAGCCTAAGTTTTTTCATTTGTAAATTATTGCTTTTAAAGATGTTTAAATATGTTGTTTTCATATGTAACGATTGTCAATTCAATTGCAGCACACTCAAGACATACCGATTTATGGGTGTTAAACGTGAAAGTAGAAGTAGAACCATACAGTGGTCTTATCCAAAAGTAAGTACTTTGACTTTAAGTTCTTTCATTGAAAGTCGTTTTATCCCTTTATAGGTTTTAACAATATGTTTTTTATTTTTAGTGCCCTCGACAATCAGGCAATACTGAGTGCAGATATTATGTTATCAGTTACATGTATAGTATCATTCATAGTGGATCGACTAGAGATTTAGAAGAGGTAATACATAATCTATCAAATATTGATGAGTTAATCGTTTAGTTTGATGAATTTGAATTGGTATAATAATTATTTTTAAATTTGTAGATTTTTGATAATGACAATGTTTACTTGGTTGGTGACATTGATTTGATCAGAGATTTGTTGGCTAGATGTCCTCTCGACTTGTAAATAATGCTTATTTCCTCAAGGTGAATATATAGTTCTAACTTTTCATGTCGACTTTTATAAGGTTAATTAGATTGATGAATTGTGTTTCTCTGACACAAATGTACAATGATCTTTGCTTAGTAAATGAGACAATGACTTTTGTGTTTCGTTGCCATAAGGACTTGGCTTAGGTAGATATATAAGTCTAACTCTTGATGAATTTTGTTTTCCCCTCCACAATGACTTGTTTTTACCTTTGATATGTGTTTATTATGTCTGGACTTGATCTGGTGTTCAAAATGGAATTATCTACTACAAACTGAATCAGATGTAGTAAAGGGGTTAAATAAAATTGAACTGAATGTTTTTTTAAAAAAATATACCTGCTGCACCCTATATAGTAATATAGGGCGTTGTAGGGTACCCTACAGCGCCCTATATTGCAATATAGGGCGTCATAGGTCTATCCTACGGCGCCTTTCATGATATAGGGCGCCGTAGGCCCTAACTTTCTACTCTCATCACATACACGCCTCCTTAGAAAGGGTGCCAATTGGGTTAAAAATAGGGCGTAAAAAGTACATTTTCTAGTAATGAGTGAAAGGGATCTGAGATACTTAAAGGGCACACCAGATTATGCACTACCTTATCAAGAAAGCAATTTGCGGCTAATTGGATACTCCGATGTTGATGTAGACAGAGATTAAGTTGAATGGAGGTTAAATTCAGGTTATACCTTCTTGCTGAACAATGACACCATAAGTTGGGGTAGTAAGAAGCAGACGTGCATAGCTCTACATTCTATGGAAGCTAAATTTGTAGCATGCATCGCAGCATGCTATATGACTAAAGAGATTTATTAAACACCTTGGATTTGGAAATGAGAGAACCAATCCAGTGTTAAATATTCTGATAATACTGCAGCTATAACTTACACCAAAAGACCCCTAAATATCATAGTAAGACTAAACATATAGATACCAAGTATAACTTTGTGAGAGATTATGTAGCACATAAATGATTATTGTACAACACATCTCAACTAAAAATATGATGGCAAATCCCCTAACTAAGCCAATAGCCAAAGAAATGTTTGAAAAGCATGTAAAGGCTATTGGTATGCACAAAATGTAAAATTGCATACATTGTGTATTAAATATATAATTAAAGTATTTATTTTTCATTGTTGATTTATGTGTCTGTAAAATGTCTAGCATGTCGTACAAGCAAGTAAGATAGGCCATCTCACACGGGTGACCGTCTTTGATACTCAGGAGAAGTATGCAAGGATGAGACATTTGTCTTCACCAATAAAGAGGCAGGAATGTTGATATGGTAGAGAAGAAATGCAAATTATGTCGCCTTGGCAATGGTGTAAAATTTTAAGATGAGATCCAATATATTTGTAAAACATGAATCGAATCATGGAAACCCGCTCCCATGATGCTTGTTACTAGACAATAAATTCTTCAACACTGGCGTCAGATAAGATGAGAGAGTAGAAGGATTTGGGTTTAGATATTGAGAACATCTAGACTGAAAGTTTGTACGGTGTTGATAATAGGTTTTGAAACAACGTACGCTCTTATAGTATAAGAGAAACACCATAGCATGTGATTTATACCATATGTGATATAGAACTGCAAAAAAAGGGAAGCAAGTGAATGGATCCCTGCTTCATTACTGTGTGAGTCCCAAGAAAATAATATTTTTATTTGTGTCCTTTGACTTTGACATTATTATGGAGGTATACTTTAATGACTGCTACCTTAACGTACATCATATGATCATAATAGATGCAATACAAGGTATTGTGTTAGGAAAGCGGTTTATATATATATATCGAAATGATACATGGGTGAAAGGAAGATTACCTAATAAATGCATAGCTATGCCAGTGTCTGTGATATGTCTCTTATGATACTAATTGTGTGATTTCATAAGTATGGATACTACGCATATGAAAGTAGACTATCTAAGTTTTATACTGACTTAAGATGGATCAATTCGTCAAGTAGAAGTGTATTTTTGATTAAATCTAGGACATATGAGACATAATAATAGATGGGCCTGATCCACTAAGTGTGAGTATGAGATGTTGGAATATGGACATGATCTACCCTTGATGGATCATGCCTAAAACTCATGATTAGGGCAGATTTGTTAATAGACATTTCTGCGAAAAATAAATTGTGATTTTTTCCCAAAAGATTAAATTCAAGACATACCGGGAATAGTTATTCATAGTGTGGGCGGTTGTGCTTTTTGAAATTCAACTTTTGAATATTAAATTGAGGATTTTTACCTCAACCGCATAACACACATACAGAGAAACCGATTAAGAAATTCTTTCCCCGCTCTCTCTGTAAAAACTCTCCATCTCTTATTCTTTCTAAGTGTATTTGATGCGTATAGATTAAAGATCCAAACCTTGGGATCCTCAAGATGTATGGGTATCTAAAGATTGGTAATCAGAATCTATAGGTACACCCAAAATTTTTAGTAAGAAATGAGGAATTGAACATATTAAGCAAAGAAATAAGGGGAGATGAAGTTAAGAAAGCTTTCTTAGATGGAAAGTTTGAAGGCACTAGGTGAGGATGGTTTTCTTGCAATATTCTACCAGGAAAATTGAAATATTTTGGGGGAATATGTGATTAATTTTTTAATTGAATTGTGGAAAAAACCTGAAAGAGTAAGGGAGATAAATAATACATTACTAAATTAATTCCTAAGGTAGAACAACCTGAAATGGTGAGCCGATTCAGGCCCATTTCTCTATGCAATGTACTATATAAGGGATTGACAAAGGTGATAGTGAACAAATTGAAGCCTCTTATGGACAAGTTAGTATCTCCTTTTCAAACTAGCTTTGTCCCAAAGAGAAGTATACAGGATAATATAGTGATTGCAAAACAGATGGTCCACTCAATGAATAGAATGCAAGGAAAGAGAGGCTATATGGCCATTAAATTCGATCTAGAAAAAGAATATAATAGAATGTCATGGAGTTATATGGAGAAAGTGTTAAAGGAAATTGGGATTGATGACCATGTGATTAAGGTGATTTTGAAATGCATAGCACTACCAAAATGGCGCTCATGTGGAATGGAGGGAAGAGGGATGAATTTTCACCTACAAGAGGATTAAGACAGAGAGATCCTCTACCACCATACTTGTTTGTGCTAAGTATGGAAAATTTATCACACTTGATTGCTGATAGTGTTAGTAGAGGAGGGTGGAAACCTTTGCGAATGGGAAGGAGAGGTACTGCAATATCACATTTACTCTTTGCAAATGATTTGCTAATCTTCTGTGAAGCAATCAAAGAACAAACATGTACAGTTAGGGAGGTTTTGGAGGAATCTCGGGACAGAAGATTAATGTGCAAAAAATAGGAATATAATTTTCAAAAAATACTAATAAAGCTATGCAGAGACAGATCTGTGACTTGACAGGATTTAAGAAAATGGAAGATTTGGGAAGGTATTTAGGAGCAAATGTAACGAAGGGAAGACATAAAAGATGAAAATTCCAGTAATTAATTGATAAAATGCAGGATAAACTGAGTGGATGGAAGAAACAGTCCCTATCTCTAGCTGGAAGGCTAACTCTGGTACAATTAGTTTCAAATCAAATGGCTATTTTCAATATGCAACACTCCCACATACCACTTGGGCAAATAAAGCAAATGGAAAAAATTCAGAGGGATTTCTTATGGAACAATAAGGATGAAAAAAAGGAAAATACATGTGATTAGCTAAGAGATGTTGCGCACAACAAAAGATTGGGGTGGTTATGGTATGGAAGACGTGGATTTAATGAATGATGCTCTATTAGGAAGAATAGGATGGAATATATTGGCCAAACCAGAGACTTTGTGCTCCCGGATACTAAAAGGAAAATATGAAAGAAAAAAAGAACTTGAATAAGGAGTGTGTAGTAAGGAATCAGACTCAGAAATATGGAAGACTGTTGCAATAATATGGCCTTTTCTGATAAATGGAACACAATGGAGGTGGGGGATGGAAAAAAGGTGAAGTTTTGGAAGGATAAGTGGATAAGCAATTGTAAAAAGTTGCATGAAAGCTGCAGATCTAAGCTGGAGGAATTATTGAATTGTACTATTAGTGAAATGATAAATGAAAATGGTGAATGGGATCTTCGAAAGTTAAGAAGATGGATTCCCGAAGAAGAATGCAGGCTTATAACTGCAATACCACCACCAAAAGAGAATTTGGTGAAGACAAAATTAAATAGGGTGGCATTAGAAACCGAATATGTTGTTTCATATATGCATCATAACCTTAAAGGGGAACAAGGGCAGGTGGATGGGCTATGGACAAAGATATGGAAGTGGAAAAGGTCCTAGAAGAATATAGATATTGATGTGGATAGCAGCACATGCAAGACTCTTGACAGCAGAAAGGAGTAAAACAATAAGGGGGTTAGAGCTGTGTTATAAATGTGTAGATAAGAAAGAGACTTTAATGCATGTGTTAAGTGATTGTGAGGTGGCAGGAAATGTATGAAAGGAACTAGGTGAAAGCTAGAGAAACAGATTTTTATTTGCTCCAGGATCAAGACTGGTTTAGGTGGAATTTAAGTCAACATGATGAAAAATGGAGTGTATTGTTTGGAGTGACGTGCTGGCAGTTGTGGTATTGGCGTAATAAAAGTCTATTTGATGAAGGCTATAATATTCTCAATGAACCAAAACTCATCATTAAGGAATATGCAAAGAAAATACAATGGGGAAACATTAAATACGGCAATATGAATATGAGGAAGCAAGTGAAGAGCATCGGCTGAGAAACACTACAAGTGGGTTGGATAAAGCTAAACTCAGATGGAGCATCAAAAGGACTAGCTAGACCTACAGGATGTGGAGGCCTATTAAGGAGTAACAATGGCAGATGGATAAAAGGATACAAGAGGAAACTAGGCTCTTGCTCGCCTGTGGTGGCTGAAATCTGGGGAGTTATTATAGTTTTGTATCTAGATATAAATCTGAAAAAGAAAAAGTTGATAGTTGCATATGATTCGTTAACTGTAGTTAGCATATTAAAGAAACTTGGGGAGGGTGAATAACCTGAGTCAAGCCTGCTAAAACTTGTAGAAATACATGTCTATAGCTTTGAGCAGGTGAGATTCCAACATGTATATAGAGAGTGAAATCATTCTGCGGATTGTAGGGCAAAAATTAGCCTCTAGCGGGATGATATGGTAGTCTTTTATGAATCACCACCTAGAGATGTGAGGTTTCACTTTTACAATGACCATGTAGGATGTGTTTTTCCCCGTTTAGTTTTGATAGAATGATAGAATGGGCATATCGCCTGTATTTTACCAAAAAAAAAAAAAAAGAGTACACCTATTACACAAGTGATGCCTTGTATTTATAGATATAATTTTATAATATCAAGGTAAATTAATAACAATGATTACATGAGATTTAAAAGATGTTATGGGATTATGGAAGATATGGATATTCATAGAATAATATCCATAACAATTTTAGAACAATTAAGTCTTGAATGGTGTAAAAGTGGATACAATCCTTTTAAAATGATATAATATTAGTAAATTGATCCAAATATCCATCTCTTTTTTCATTTGCTCTCTCCAGCTTTATAATAGATGTTTAGATTAATTTAATGGAATCATCACTAAAATTAGACTATTTTAAAAGACTACATATACTTTTACACCCTCTGAAACTTAATTATGTCATAAGTTTATGACAAAACTTTATTGTCAAAATTACATCTTAACTTGTATTTTTAATTTTCTCCTGGGTTATAAATGGCCCTGGGTTTCCTCATTTGTATTCAAATTTAATAAGTGAATAAAGCTTTCCAAGTTTTTTGAACCACCCTCCCCCCTTTCTCTCCATCAGCATATATTTATCCTTGACCAAATTGTTTGGCGGCTTTCTATGTTATTGGCAAAATAGATAACTCATGCACTACTTCACTAGTAGGCAGTAGCCTTTTCTTTTGTTGGGTGATCTCGATGCCTAAAAGCTTCAACATCAGGATAAGGGCTGATTTTATCTTCTGCAGGATATCTCATTGCGATTTCATGAAAGCTCTGCGATGGAACAGCTTGATTCATCTTCTTTATCTCTTCGTCTTTCCCCCAACAGAACCACACATATACAATCCACGTCTTCAACAGCTCTCAATTACAAAAAGTTTAGGTGATGTGGGTCTCACACCTCACTGTTGTCAGAGTATGTCCCCAACTCAAAGAGTACTCGTAGATATACGTGCGGATTGTCTACCCGTAAGGGTATCATACTGATAACAGAATTCGAACTTATAATCTTATGAGTTATGAGAAAGTATTTTCCAATTAGACCAACCTTTATTTGCTTCGTAGCCCTCTTGTTTTAATGCAATTTTTTAGTACGAAGTCATAAAGTAAGGCCACAATGAAAGAGTAAAAAGAGCGAAAGAAACTTGTGTCTATTTGTGAACATTTGAAGAATCTTAGAATCATATATAGCCCCATCACTTATTTCTCTTTTGTGCCAAACGATGATATTGGACTTTCCTGCTTTTATTCCCATAATTGAGTCTATTATTCAAACATATATCTAAATCAGATCATTGGCATTTTATATATACATATAAAAAGATGCTTTTATTTACTCGTGAGAAAAGAAAAGTTGCTTTCAGGCAAAAAAAAAAAAAAGTGTTCAATAATGATCCCATTATAGGAAAAACCTTTGTGGAGGTCAAATCAAATTTCTTACAAATTAAGTTTCATGATGACAAACTACCATCAAAGTAGTGAGAGAAGAGTAAGGAAAGTGAGATGTAAAGAGTAAAGACAAAAGTACAAAGATGTGAGACAGACGGTCTAAGGAAAGAACAATGTTGCTTGTAAGTTATAACCTATGCAATTGCTATTGATGCTAAAAGCCGACACTTGTACAGAGGATTTCTAATTTGTCTCCCCCTGGTGCTGAAGGTATATCAGAATTTGTAATCCATACATATATAGAGCAGCCCGAAGAAACAAAATAAGAGAGATGTTGGACTCTAAACTTCTCCTTTGCCATTGGAATTGCTACATTACATGGTGATATGCATGTTATGATGCGGTAAAACCTGAATTTGTAATGCTGCTTCCTCTTCTTTTTAGTTATAGCCTTTTGTACATGCATTTTGTGAGAAATGTTAGAAGTAACCTTATTTCACGTCTATCTGTAAATGGACATGAGATATCTGACTTCTCATATCTGTTTTCAAGGGAAACGAACATGAGATGTCACAGATCTTATATATATTTTGCATAACAAACATCAGAAACCGACGTAAATAACCCTTTCTGTAGTAGTGGATCAAATACCAGCCATTAGTCATTATACGATATACATGTGAATGAGGTGTAGTTGTAAGCAGCTTCTTAACATAAAGCAAAGACAATTTTTCCAAGGACAAGTTTCGCAACAATTCTCCTACATATGATAATTTTATATTATTAATGAAATATATTTACTTGTCATTTAAAATAATATCTGCGTATTGTGTGTGTATCAAGTAAATACATGACATGAAAAAAGACTAGCTTATGGATGTAAACTATTACAATTTGAAAGGAAAAGAACCCCAATAATCATATCAATAATAATAACAATAGTTTCTTTGGATATATACCCAAATAACTAAATATAGATTAATGCCTGAAAGAGTATGATCCAAGTCATCATTAGTCAACTAATGAGAAAGTGGCTCTAATTAATTTATTTCTTTCATAACAAACAACATCTTTTCTTCTTTTTTTACTTTTGTCTCTCTTTCTTTACTATATTTTATTGCTTTTGCTTCTTGAATATAGTTCCACCGCCGATCCCTCCATAACGAAAGAAATTTACACACACACACACACACAAAATCATCATCATCATAAGCATTATTTAAAACTTCTTTCCTTACATTTAAAATTTAAACTTGTGATAGCATGTAAAGTCCAAAATAACTTGTTATAGCATATATTTATTATTGACACGCTCTCTGATTCTTGCAACAGGGTTCCACTGGCTTCGTGTCCCTCTAAGCCCCTATAAACGGACAGTGGAGGGGAATTTTCTTTTAATTAAAAGTGAAGGTGAAAAAATAGTCACAAGTTTTTATCAAAAGAGTTTCTAGCATTATGTATTCTTTAAAGGTGTAAAAATATCCCTCAACATTCAAAATGGGATAATACTAGACTGTTAAATATAACACAACACTGATATATTGATGGACAAGAAGTTATTACTTGCTTACTTTTCAGAGTAAGGAAAAAGTAACGACAAGATAGGGGTAGCATTAGAGTTAGCAACGTGCTAACCGTAAACATGCGATTAGCCCTCGAGCTGAGACTTGAGCAAACAAGGGCTCAAGGCAAACCTGTGAAAGCTAGTGCGAACAAGCAATAGACTAAGCTCACTAGCGTGAAAACCATTTTTGCATACACATATATATAACGATGTTATGTAATATTTAATGGTCTTAGTATTTGGCTCTAATTTTAAATGTTCATGATTAATTTTGCACCTTTGAAAAGCATAAGATTGTGGATGCACTTTAGATAGAAGCTTATAGGTACTTTTACACATTAACCTTAAATCATTGATGAGTATGACTCCATGGTTAGCTATAGACACGAGTCAAATATAAGTTTAACCTGCTTGATGATTATTTTCAAAACCAGTCAAAAAGTTTTTAATTTCTAGAAATTTAAAAATGAAACCATTTGACCGTTTGTTCGTGTAATTTTCAAGTAAGAACATAATACTTGACGGTTAAGCATCAAGTAATATAGGAAAAAAAAAGCGAATTAAAACAGAAAGACTTAAATCTCATTGGAGAAAGAGTCCTTATAGGTAAGAGTAAGTGAGGATTCCAATTGAAAATCAAGAGATGATCAAGTATTATATTCATCTTGGAGTGAAAGGTGTGAACATAAGTGAGGCGTTTATATATATATATATATATATATCATGGGTTCATTATATCTATGACTTATCTCAGAGAGAGAGAGAGAGAGAGAGAGTGATCTCTTTTTTTTTTGGTGGCACCTTTCATATAATATATTTTAAACCATGCTGTTACAATCAGATTACACTAAATCTGACTGCAACTTTATTGATATTTATCCTTTTTTGTGTTTCTATATCCCATCTGTAACATTTTAACTAGTGGGTAAATTGCCTAGTGATTTCACGTCAAAAAACCAGTGGATCCATAATTGTTTAAATAAAAAATTGGCATAATGGAACAATACTTTTCAATAAATCATCATTTACCCACAATGCTAATAATTGCTATTATTCTGCATCTTCTCATATAGACCTTCGCATAATTACATTCCAACTTTAGGATTACATATTATCATAATTTAACACACTTCAATTTTCGCATATTTCAAACCCCAACTTTTTTCTTACTTTTCCTCTGATAAACCGCCAAAAATAATTGATTGAAGATGACAAATGTGGAGGCTTCTGGAAAAGGATTGATGACATTGGCTGTGAACACCAACAACACATCATATATATATATATATATATATATATAGGCTTCTTCTTCAATTCCTCGTCTCTGGTTTTCTTTATCTTTTATTCAAGCTATATATAATGAATTACTTCTTCACTGGCAATTTCTGATTAGTGGATGAATGGTCAATATCCCTAACGAATTCAACCTCATCATTATTGTTATTATGAGGGCTGCTTTTAGCATCATCTGTTGGTGAACTAGCTATGATCTCAGGAAGGCTAGCCGTCTGTACTGGAATGAGTTGCTTCATGTTCTTCATCTCTTTTCCTTTCCCCCATAGAACCATGTATAATCCACTCACTATCAACAACCCTCCCAATATACTGCAAATTTGCAATGTCAAGTCATAAAAAATATAAAGTATACATCGTTTAAACATATAACTCACGTATAGCATGTGGTTTATAACTCAGTCCGTAAATTCAGATTCAATTGAAATCAGTTCTTATAACTTTGACTCAGTTAAAACTTCGTGCGTGAATCTTAACTTAATGCAAACATTCAACATGGTTAAGCCATGTAATAACTTTAGTCCTGTCCCAAATGTTTAAGAAATATGATTTTATTTCCTAAAAATATCGGGACTCCCCAATTGTGTTGAAGCTTGCGAGGAAGCAGGGAGGGACGCATGCTCTGGGATATCCCAACTTCACTTGCTAGATTTTGTACCACTACAAAATTCAGGCCTTTATTTTGAGTTATTTTAAATCGTTAAACCTTATATGGATTGAGTTGCATGGAGCTATGATAACATGAACTGGGTTATTATAAAGTTAAAAGTATAGGAATGAGAAGATTAATAAAAAAATTGTATTAATATGTGAGGGTGTGTGTGCATGGCTGCATTCATGTGAAGAACAAGCATATATATAAATATACCTTCCAAGATAAAGCTTCTCATCCAACATGAAAGGACCAGCTATGGCCACAAAGAGAAGATTGAGAGGATTAAAAGCAGCGACATAAAGAGGTCCTTTCTTGTCCACGCACCATGCCATCACCACCACCATTATTCCAGAAACAATAACTCCCTTTATATTCATATATGTTCAAAATTCACATGAGTAAAATTTAATTTAAGGAAAAACAAATTCGTTTATCGAAATGAAATATAAAATTCGTAGTGAACCATTTTTTTCACAAACTATAAACCGTATGACCCATTCATCAAATTTCGTACCGCGTAGACCACTGTAAGAAGCCTGACATCCCAACCCAACTTCCATTGAGTCAAATCTCTCTCAAGACTAAAAGCAAATGCAGTTGAGAAGATTGCTGACATGAAACTCATTAAAGCTGTGCTTGAGTAATAACATGGGTAAACCTTGCTCATCCTAGCCTGCATTATTGCAATGATAAGTACGAAACAATGATAAGAAGCTCCTCAAATTTAAAATATAAGTTACTTTCAACGAACTCAATAGAATCAAAGAAAAGCAATCAACTCATTAAATATGTATTAAATTAGAAAAGCCAAACTTTATCAATATTTGTATATGTCTCACATCTCTATATATTATCAATAAATCGGGATAAAATTGAAAAATGATAAATAATAATAACTCATTTAGTGACTTATATATCATGCATACCAAAGAATTTCTTTTTCTTTTTAAAATGTGCCTTATATATCAAACCAGATAAAGTAGATAAATGAGTGCATGTCAACATAAATGTTGATTCCGGGAGAAAGAGACCTGAATGATAAGCCATAAAGCATAAGTAGCACTGCTTCCTAGAGAACAAAGGGCACCCAAGAGAGCCTTAATGCCAGATGGAGCCAGCAGTGATGCCACGTGTCCAGGATGATGATGCATGAGGTTGACGTGGAAGGAGCCAGTGTTTATCTTTGTGCCTTTGAAGAATGTTAGAATCATGGCTCCTCCAATTGCTACTACTGTTCCAATGATCTTCACTTGTCCTGCTAATGATCTTAAACTCAGTCTTTCCAAACTGCATGTATTCACAAAGTTTAAAATGAATTATGAATGCATATAATTCTTTAAAGACACCGCAAAAGTCATACATAGAGAGTACAAATAATTTCCAATTGTGCTTCTCATAAGATAATGATTATAAAGAATAAACAATGATTGAAAATATAAATTTGAAAGTAGGTCATCAGATTTACTACCAGAAAATCCATCGTTAAAACGATAGTCGTTAATATTTTTCATCGCTAAATGTAAATTTTCTAGTGGAAAATAACCATTTAGCAATGAATTTTTCATTTACTAAATGACATTTTTCTGATATTACTCAAGTAAGTATAGATCATCACTACAAACTGCCACTGAGAAGGAAAAGGATTATGATTAAGAATAAGGAACCTAACAGATAAAGATATACCATTCCCTTCCTATTTTTAATATAAGATCAATTTTACAGTTCAATTTATATTAAGGGACGGGGGAAGCGGGAAATTAGAAATTAAAGAAGCAGAAATGGAATGAAACTCGCCCGAATGATGCAGCCATGAGAAAGGTAACGGCTGGAGTAAGGTTGGCCATTGCAGAAGCAAATGTTGCAGAAGTTAAAGCCAAAGATTCCAAGTAGAAGTTTTGAGATAGTACTCCTCTACGCAATAATGAGCATCATAATATCAGTTACTTTATGCTATTTTTTTCCTTTCAATTAAAATACAATTTATTTACTAGAATTATTCATATGACCGAAATTACATTATTCTAATCTTACCATATTAATCCGTTATTGTGCACAATTATTGACATACATAATTCGAATAATTATGTATAGAAAGAATGAAAAGTACTGATTGTCATCTAATTATACAAAGGAGATAAGCAACAATTTGGAATAAGTATTTAACTATTTATAGAAACAGTCTATTAAATACGCAATCGTTTGGATTTAAGTGGAAAAATAAAATAAAATAATACATCCACCTAATAACAGAAAAAAGATTACTCTAAATGGTGGGTGACAGAGCAGTAATGAAAGGATATAACTTGAGGTCTAGAAAACACTTCATAATTCACGGAAAGGTGGAGAAAGAGTCACTTATCACTATATCTTATTTAATTATTTATATGCTTTGCAATAATACTTTACAAGTTTGTAGTCTCAAGGAAGAATCATTGATTGGTATTAACAACTAAAAAAAGGGAGAAAAAGCGACAGTTCAGTTATGGATTTCTTTTTTATTTTTAATATGAAAGGAAGGAACCCATTTTCTCCTTCTTTTTTATAAGTTACATTTTATTATTAGCTCTGTCTAAAACAAATTAACAAAGTTTTCAATTTCAATATTATTATGAAGTATCATTTGAAAAATTAAAAGAACCAAATTTAAAAATCATAGATTAACAATGTTAAATAAGTAAAATATGAAAAAAAAATGTAACAATATTTCACTCAGCCTTATAAAAAGTATAAAATAATTTGTTCTCCAAATACCTCATTAAAGGGATGGGAGGGAGTATTTTTTCCTGGTAACCAGAAACGCAAAACAATTATCACCAAAAAAAAAAAAGAAACACACAAAATAATTATTAATTTTTTATAAATATCTTGGATAATTATTAATGATTTGATACATACCCGACTAACCCACACATAAATGCCTGAAATAGTATGCTCCAAGTCATCTTCGGTCTTCTATTCCTGCAAATATTGATTTAACATACAAGTCATTGAATGGAGGAAAAATATTCTTAAGATATTATCTAATATTGGATTTAATTAATCAGAAGTGTGTTGTGTGTGTTTGATCATTTTCATATATGATAATGACTTTCAATATATATCTCTACCACCACTTCCACCTTATCTCTTAATGGGTATTTCCAACTTCTATAATTACGAAAAGTATTTTCACTACATATGCGTGTAATAATATATTCTTTTCTTTCATTTAAAGATCGTGTTCATAAGAACATCCGCAGAGTTTCAAAACTAAAACCTCACCAACATGGAAGCTTGTGTGTGTGTGTGTGTGTGTGTATCAACGTTCATTGTTATTGTATTAGAGGTTAATGCAATATTTAATCTCATAACTTTCTCTCATCTTGATTTTGACCCTTCTAGAGATAAAATTGTCAAGAGTTTTATTACATTATAGAAACTAACGTTTTAGACAATGCAAAAAGAAACTTCAAAACCAAAACCTATAATTTGAAATAATAAAAATCAACATAAAAATTAGAACAAAATACACGGATTAGATATTGTACCAACCCAATAGAATAAAAAAGATATATGAACAGCACAACCAATTCAAGACAAACTTTGA
>JANTPZ010083708.1:0-15040 GCA_025593235.1 Vachellia pachyceras
TTAGAGACAGTCTATGGCTTCTCTGTGGTTCTACTACCCATTCAGCTGGCATTTGTACTGCTACAAATAATTATTCTGCTAAAGGCATTCTCTAAACTAGCATTTTGTAGATTTGCTTTATTTTTTTTTTGGCTAACTTAATCGAAACCCTGCATCTGTTGTCCACTTGCTATCCAGCAGGATATACTTCAAGTCAAATATTTGTTCCATATTCTGTTTTCAAAGGCAAAGCTGCACTCTCTCTGAGTCCCCGACTTCCAACTTTCACTAAGCTGGGTGTAAGCTTGTAGTCTCTTTATTTCATTTATTTTTTTTTGAGTGATCTTTAGTACAATTATTGAGTACCTCTTTTGTGTTCTTAATAAAAATTGTTTCTGAATTCCACTTTCAAAGTCTGGGGCCATTGTAATTGATCGCCGTGGTTCAATGATGATGACTTTTGTACCTGCTCTTGGTGAGCGCAAATATGACTGGGATAAGAAACAGGTAACTATTTTTTTTTTCATCTTTGTTTTCTCCCCCTTTCTCCCTCATATTTTTAGTGTACTTTGTTGTTTGAAGCGCAGCCTTCCAAGCTAAATCAATTGTGTTCAAGGGTATCTTGGCTGCAACATGTCACTGATATTTTGTATAGTTGCCATAATAAATACCTATGAGAAGGAACTAATGTGAAATCTTTTTGTGCATCATACACATTCTGTCACAACTTATTAGTGATTGCCTTTTTGTAGAGATTTGCTCTCTCAGCAACGGAGGTTGGTTCTTTGATAAGCATGGGCCCCACAGATTCCTGTGAATTCTTTCATGACCCTGCAATGTTATCAAGGTTGGTTTCTGTTGAACATTGGCCTGAAGTAGGCCTTTGTATTGTAATCTCTAGGATTAGCTTTTGACTACCTCACTGCCAAATGATCATAGCTTAGAGAAATGTTGTGGGAATGAAGGAACTCACATAGCATTGACCTACTAATTGTACGTTGTATTTATAGTTTTAAACAGTTTGAGCTTTGAAAATTAATTCTTGATGGTTAAGTACTGTATGCTGCAGTAATGCTGGTCAAGTCAGGAAGAGCTTATCAATTAAGCCACATGCAGACAGCTCTGGCTACTTTATGTCTTTGTGTAAGGCCCTATATTGCTGGCTTTGATGTTCATGTAATGCATCTCATTCGCTTACCACTGCACCAACCTCTTTTGGCAGCTGTCGTCAACTGCATTTTGAAAACCAAAGATTACTTTTCTGTTCCAGTCACAACTGCTGAGTTTTCTGTGATGAAGACTGCTTGCAGCGTATGCTTTTCTTGTCATTTTTATTAGATTACTTTAATCTTGCCAGTCACATTATAGCTTCTGCGAGTTACATGCTATTCTGCTATCATGTGCATTGAGTTAGAAATGGAAAGTTATTTAATATTTTATTTCATTAGCGAGGATCTTCTTAGCAAAAGGGTTACCTGATCTTTTGATCTACCTATTAGTCAGTCGCATTTATCATCTTGTAACCTTACTTTATTAAGCATCAGAAGTTTTCTGATTCAGAAAGTAGATCTGTCAAGTGTCCGATAGTGCTATATTTATTTACTATTCCAGTTGAATCAGGTACTTTTTATCTTGTATTCCTTCCTTTCCTTTTTTTTATTGGATAGAAACCATAATTTATTACACCTTTGTTCACTACAGAGCCAGATATAAGTGGATTGCATAATTCGTGATATGTTGTGAATGCATTTTTTGGTTTATATGCGTTGCTCTCATTTACGTCGTTTGTTCAAATAATTCTTTGGATTCGGGGATATTCCTTTCTTTTCTTGTCCATGCTTATAATGTTGAAGTGTTGCGTAATTGATCACTTGGTATATTGGACCTGCGGATATATGTGAAGTGTTCAATGGCTAGGCTTTTGATTAGGGGGTCAAGATTTTCTCATCTGATATAGTCATACATCATTGCTTTTTGATGCAGTTTGCATTGCCACACATTATGGGTTGGGATCGTCTGACTCATGATCAGTCCGGAGGCATGCATGGTCATCAGTCAAAGGTGGACCCGCAAGTCCTCGACTTGGAGTGGTCAAAGTGAATTACAAAATGAAGTGTGCCCTCCTTTGTATGGCTTTGCCAACATATGTGTAATGATTTCGATTTTGAAGACCGGTTGCTTGCCAAAGGTTCTGACTTTCTGTCACCGAACACCATGTGATGTTAGGAACATGAGAGCGTAACTTGTTACATTTGAGCAAGTGAAATGACTCGGCGATCTAATGTCAAAGCCTATGACCAACAATATTTACTTGTTTAATTTTCTCGGTCTGTGTGTGAGTCGCCTCTTAGAAGTTACAAGACGTTCGTGTGGGTGGGTGCCATTGTGGATTGTGACAAGTCATGCTGCCATTTTCTCTGCCACTGGCACCTGATTTGTCTCCACTTAGTCACCCATTGAACTATTCACCTCATTGTTCATTGCTAGTAGTCGTAGAATACAACTAGCTAGTCACCCTTTTTTAATCTCTACCCATTTATTCATAACGGATGATACGTTTTGGGCTATCTGTTCCACTTTCCTGCAACTACCATGACCGTCACCTATTCACGCACACGGTTCAAAGATTTCATTTCTATAATAATCAAAGTGAGTAAATTAGTTCAACCAGAATCTGTATTTCATCAAGTGTTGTTCTTACTCCGAGAGAATTTGATTCCAAGTGAAGGTGCATCTAAAAGGGTCGCCTGAGGTCGAAGAGATTGGAGCGCCACCGTTCAACGTCACAAGATGCTCCAAATTCCTCGTCAATTGTAATCCCAACATCCTCTCTATGAATGCCCTAGCCCCTAGGTAAGTAGATCGGACCTCGCTAGTCTTTTATTAGTCAATCCTTCTTCCCCTTTATGGTGGAGGTTAGCCCATGCCCTTTTGGGCTGCCTATAGCTGTTGGGCCCCCTACGGTTAAAACTACAGGCTAAAGAATAGTAGCAATGCCCAAAATTAGCAAAAAACAGAAAGTGGCCATCAAATAAGATTATCTCTAATAAAAAGATACATATACTTTTAAAAAAATATTTTTATGAAAACATCAAAAGCAAGCATCAACGGTAAGAAAATAGACCTTGTTTCAAAATTTAAGTGTCTCATTACATATGATGTTTGTTCAATCTTTTTAACCTTTTGAATATGTACTAAATTCAAATAAAACCATTCTAGTTACACTTAGAAAAAGATCAAATATTTGTTTTTATATGATATTAAATACAATCATTTGTTGTGTCTTAATAGATGTGTATATGTGCCAAAAAGATTCGGTAAGTCAATTTCAATTCCATTAATAGATAAATATACATTAAAAATCTAAATTTAATTCAAACTGAGCAAATCAAAATACAAATAATGAAAATATAAAGTCTAATGAATTAAAATGTTAATTCCAATGTGTTAAAAATATTAACACAAGCAACGTAGAGTAACTAATGCCTTGTTTAAATTTTAGAGCATATAATTACCCAATAAATATATTTAAATAGTTATTCAAAAGGCATTAACTAGAAAAATTTCACTCTAATATGATTACATGGGTTCCTTAGGTATATTCCCATTCTAAAGATAAATTAGAACAAATTCTAATATCATACTATTCAGTTTAAAGGTCCAATTAAAATCAATCTCTCGAAGTTAATCTAAATTCTTCACATTTATACTTAATGTTAATCAAGTACAAAGCAGACAATAAAATTTAAATTGAATAAATACAATTAAAATTAAATATAAATAAATAGTTCAAATATACTCAATTCAAAGTTACTCTAAATCTAAAGAAAATAAACAACAGAACGTTGCAATGATATTCATTCACTATTAGATTAGCATTTTCCTCTTTTCCCTGATGATCCCTGATTCTCGCGGTCTCTAATCGTCTTAAGATCCAATCAAAAATTACCTAAAACTAATGCAATATAGTGCACTAACCCTAGGATCGTTCTCTTATCAAGGAGTATTTGTTTTAAATCCCTAAGTTAAACTAAGTGTTAAAAGAAAATATTTAAATGGAGGGTTTTTATAAAATGATTTTCTAAACTAATTTAAATGCAATAACTTTAAACTAATGAATTCTTTTGGATTTTCAGAAATGATGAATGCCCTTGATGATAGAGATGTGACCTTCCTCCCTCAAAAATAATCGTAAGAGTTATAAATTTATTAAACCTTTAGTAAAACCTCTAAATAACATTCAAGTCCAATATTCTCGATCAATAATCACTCCTATAGCGGTAGAGCATTGGGCGGCGATCATACGTGGCTTCGTGGCGGCATGGGTGCTGATGGGGTACGATAGCCCGCTGGAGGCGGCGCAGCTGCACGGAGGGTGCGGGGCGTGGGGATTTCTGTTCACGGGACTGTTGGCGAATAAGGAATACGTGGAGGTATACGGAGGAGGGAGGAGGCACGGGCTTCTCATGGGAGGGGGAGGGAGGCAAGCAGCGGCGCAGGTGGTGGCAATAGTGGTGGTGTGGACGGCGCCGATGGGGCCACTGTTCTACTGCTGAATAAGATGAAGCTGCGGAGGATTTCGAGGGAGGGCGAGATGGCGGGAATGGATCTGACGAGGCATGGGGGCTTCGCTTATGCATACCACGACAAAGATGAAAGCGTGAGCCGGCAGCGTTCATAATGGGGAAAATCGAGCCTGCAAATTCCCAGGCCACCACTCCCTCCCCATCATAGCCCTACTCTGCTTGCTGTACATCATAATAATAAACACGTTGCCATTTTGCTTTCTTTCCACTATACCAGAATTTTGTGCCGGCTGTTTCTTCCCATCATACCCCCATTCCATAATCTTTATTTTAAACACGTTGCGAGTTATATTAATTTACTTGCCAGTTATATTAATTTACTTGATTAACTAAGCATGTTACACACGTTAACACTTATACGTTCATAATTTATATTGATAAGAAAATAAATCTTAATTGGATATCATACATCACTTTCAGTTTGTAGAATAGTAGAGCATCCACGGAATCTAACACTTTTTTTTGGGAACAAAAATAGCGAATTGGAGATCATTTCCCCTCGCCAATTCGCCCACTTGACCTCAGTTCTATTTGTAATTTGTAATGACTTGGTCAACGCTGTGCTATTGCCATTTAAGCATCTGGAAGCGTAAATGGGAAAAAAAAAGAAGGAAAGAAGGCTGCAGGAAAAAGGGTGTGATTGATGAGAAAGAACGCTGAACTAGCAATACTGACAACACCAAGTTCAGACGTATCATTACCCGACCTCAAATTTCCAAGAAAAATATGAATGCAAGGCCAAACTGTAACTTGAAGCGCCGGGTATCCAAAAAGCAAAAATAACAAATAATCGGCATAGCAAAGCAATGGACAAGGAGCATGTTCCATGGATAACAATAAAACAATATATTATCACAACTATTTGCTCGTTTGGAAACTCCGTTGGGAAAATGGATTTTACAGATTTCGAGACATTTTGGAAATTTCCAGATGGTTTTACGGATTTTAAGATGGTTTTTATAGATTTCAAGATGATTTTTACAGATTTCGAGATAGTTTTATCTCGGCTTACGTGCACCGTTTGGGAAAATGGCTTCCCAAACAGGCACTATAAAAAAAGTTACACAAAGTAGGCTTCATCCAATTTACAATTATGTGGACAACACCAACATCCCCCACGGCAAAATTGGGGGTATCGAGCCTCAACTGTGTTCATATATTATCAACAAAACTATAACAGCGTGCCCATACAATAATTTCGTCCGCCATCTGCTGCTATGCGTGTGTCGTCATCCCAATGATGTCGAAGGATGTTACACCTATCCAAAAGTATGCTTCTCAGCTACTTGACATGCCTTCTTCACTGTCTTCACTGTCATCACTACATAGCAGTAAAGACAAGCATGAGAAAAATTTATCATCAACATCAGCGTCTATGCTTATTAGTCAGTTCTTTCCCCAGACGACTTAGTGCATGTTTGGCAATCACGTTTGGAATCACGTTTGCACAAGCCAAGACAAAACTTATCTCATATACTTACCTCGGCTTGTGTGAAATCATTCCCCCAACAGATTTCCAAACACACACTTAGTCGTTAAGTTGTTCATATCACTGGAACATATAATCATTGTGCAATTTTCTCTTGGCCAATAAGCATTTACTCCATTTGTTTCCCCAAACAAGGCATTCTACTGAAACTCAATGAAGATTACAGCATTAAACTCCCCAGATTAAACTATCAACCTACGAATTTTGTCACATCCCACTTCATTTAATTTTCCAAGATTTTTCCATAGAAAAACTGTTTTCCTAAGGAAAATCATCGCCACTATTGAAATATAGCAATGGTATTTTTCCAATACTTCGTCAACTTAATTTTTTAATGGCAAAACTAAACAATTTTCTCATTTAACATCCTTAGATGGGAATCTCCTCAATTTTGCTCCTTTCCTAGATATTTTAAGACATGATTTCTGGAGAAAACTGATTGTGATCTGATGACGGACATAAGATTCCCAACTATTGACAATAATTGCATTGCATCAGTCTGTGGTAAGTTCCCAGAATTGACTCTTAAATGACTGAGTGGTGTGATACACGATCCCACTATTTCCCCAACTGACTCATAACAATAAATGGAAATAATTCTATCGAAATGTAAATCTAACCACACAAACCTATATTCAGAAAGCTTTGACAGGCGTCTTGCATCCAAGCCAGTGATATATTTCTGTGCTGCTTGGACATTTTCTGAACCTGGAAATCAGTATGAAAAAGATATCATTCCCGCATCACAATCGTTAACTGTTTTTATAGCATTCATGAATTCTAAACTAGGAAACACTTGGATAGGTGTCAATACGATACTCTGAAAGAGAAGAGTTTTATTATAACAGATTGGAAATCCAACAGGAGACAGTCCAGCAAGCATAAGTAAATTGGAGAGGCGCACAGGTGACTGTTTTGCTAATTTAATTTCAGCCAGTACCGCAGTGATTTTGAGATCAGCCTTTCCAATAATCATTCAACCTAGAAGTCCTAAGTCAAGCTAGAATTTCAGGACACCTAAAATTTTCAACTAAATTTCATTTACCATTTTTTCCTACGTTTAAATACAAGTTACCATCCATACATCAACTTCACCTTACTTAACATAAAGGGTTGTAGTACAATTATAACAACTATATATATCCTATTGCAATTCCTCCCCATCATGAAATGCGCAAACAAACGGCTGCAAGAGCACCTTTTGTCAATTGGAAGGCATGTACAGCACATCTTTCTGCAGCAAGTCTCACTGGAGTATTTCCATCTTTTAAGCACTCAGCAAGTGCAGGGCCAGTAATAGTAACATTAGCAATTATGGCCGAAGGACTTGCCTGCAATATGTCAGGAATGAAAAATTCATAACATTTCCACAGAATTGGTTCACAAGTCGGTGTTTAGCCAAGGCAGGACTGTTGAGGGACATACCTTGGCAACGGCTTTTATAGCAGACAAAGCCCTTCTTCTAACTTCACTGGAGTCATCGCGGGTGGATGAAACAAGCAATGAAAGGACATCCTTGTACAACACAGGGTCAAAATGATCCCTGTGTGTTTGATACAAGAGAAGCCATCCTAGCGCCTTGGCAGAACTTTCCCGGAGAGGAAACTGTTTCACAAAAAATATGTCAAAAACCTGAAATACAATAACAATTTATTAAGAAATACAATAACTCTGAATCAACATGCCTTCTCATCCTTCAACGCATCCTTTAGCAGGTCTAAAATCGAGAAGAAAGAGGAAGACAGGCAAACTAGGGGTGGATTGTAGTGGATCATGGAAGAAATTGCAAGTACTGAGCCATGCCTAAAAGGCCAACTTGGTGATGAAGCCAGACTTAACAGTTCCTGAATCAACTCACTCAGCTGAATATCTTCAAGGTACTGCAACCATAATTACAGGACAATCAAAAAAGATACCGGAGGCATAACGCAGCAACACATATTCAACCATCTGTTATGTCCCACAAATTAAAATGATGCAGAAAAAAGCACCAAAACTCAGTGATGACGTTAACAGTAACAAGCCAATAACCTTGTCATCTCAATCAGTAAAACAAAACAGGAGAAATTAAAAACCATATCTGAGAAAGGAACAAGTAATGTATGGTTACATATCAGAACAAAGAGACAAACCTTTGTCAAGATACCCAAAATGCTTGCAGCATACACCCGAACTTGATCATCATCGTGATGAATCAATTCCTTAAGGATGTTGTAAACACGGCCCCTAACAGCCACACTCATATTCCTCCCACCATGCTTCAGGACACCTTTCAAAGCAGTCAAAAAAGCTCCACGAACACCACCATCAGATCCCTAAACAATCAAATTCCACAATAGTGTATTTGGTACATTACATTTACCTCTATCAGTATAACATAATTGATACATAGTCAACTTATGCGGTAATAATAATAATAATAAAGAACCTCGTAATAAAACCACCTGTAGACCAGACAGTAAATCGCCGAGTAAGGGGTCAACCCGAGCACTAAGTCCACTTAACATTCCAAGTGAAAGGGCAGCACTTGATCGAACAGTTCTGCAGTCATAAATTTGCTAATAAGCAAAACAGAATTAAAAATAATAATAATAATAAAATTGGTTGCTAAAAGTTGAATAACTGTAGCTAAGCTATATAGGGAGATAACTCAAATCATGCACATTATAAAAAGATAAAAGATGGAATTAGCGTAAGATTGTAGATAATGGGAAAAAACGTTTTCCGCACACTAACCTTGTACTATCATGTAGACACTTAACGAAGGTAGTTTGCAGCTGAGGAAGAAAAGGTTTGAGGGCCATGCCACCCTTTCTTATCATGATGCTCAATGTAGACAAAATGGCACTCTTCACCTGCCACGGAAAGCGATCACCTATTATCCGGATAAGAGGCCTGTGATGAACATTACAGGAAAAGACAACATGTAAGCAGATGATATGTCCCACATAAACACGGGGGAAACAAAGTAGCCCAAATCGAAGTTTATTTCTAGCAAAGGCCTTTGCTTTCACAAGGCCAGAAATCTTCGAGAAGTTGATGGGATATTTAAGTGAGTTTATTCTCTCACTCCAACAGCAAGTTTATTGTGTAAGGTTCTCCATCTCACTTGAGTGCCCATAACTGGTATCAAAGCTGGCAGTTGATAAATCCAAAAGGGCTACCAACAGAAGGGTTTGACTGGCAGGAAGCAAGGAAGCTAAGTGATGTATCAAGAAATGATGCGCTGTAGAGTGCAGCTTTCAGGACATTGGCTCTCCAAAGGGAGAAAAGTAATCAAGACATATGGAATGTCCAACAACTAGCATGAGAGGATTCCCATCCCATCTAAATGTCCATCAGGATTCAACTATATTAAGATAATATACCCAGTTTTTAAAATAAAATCCATCATTTAAATGCCATGGGTGGGTGAGATAACAAGACCATGAAGGAAATGATTCAGGGAAAGGGATAGTTCATGATTTAACACAAATAAATAGTCTTTCTATACACAGGAAAATTTGCACGACTAGGATATACGATTGACATTAACCGATTTCTCTCTATTACTTACCCTGTTATCGGGATGACAAATTCCTTGAGTGATTGCTCACTTGTTACCTCTATCAGTTCACCAAGTCCCAATGCAGCCTGCTCCCTTAATTCAGCAGACCCACATATGAGACCCTAGTAGGCAGTAGCAGAGCATATATCAGAGACTGGACATGTAAATAAAAAAACTAAATGTAGATGTGATAAAATGTGATTAGAAACCCACCAATGTAATATATTTAGTGAATATGTATCATCAATGTAATTACAAGAATTAAAGTCGGGAATAGTGCTGAGAGAAGATAGGATGTCTCAAGGGAAAAAAATAAATGGATGACCACAAAGGTTAACACTTTCTACATGATTAAATACCCGGCATCAACAAGAACCTAGAAAATTGAATTGCTTTGGGTCACTAGCATTTTCATCACTGACAAACCAAGCAAACAGACTGCACTTTTCATCGTGGACCAATATAGAATGATTTGATAGGGTCAAAATGACATATATACTCTTTAGATAGCCTAAGAATGTAGTAAATGATAGCTGGAAGTGCACAGCTACAACATACGCAACACTTCTATCATTAATAATACAGAATTAGCACTGAAGAAATGAGAAATACTTGGAGAAAAATAGGCAATAGAGGCTGCAATGCTTTGGGAAGACAAAATCCAGGTATGAGAATAGGTCCTCCCTGCAAAGCAATTAACAAACACAAGAGCTCCACATTATTTTTGAATTAATCATTGAAAACTAAAACAGAATGATTATTGAATTTTCACACCCACCTTTTTCTTCCTGCGCTCTTTATCTCTGGATGTTGATACAGCATCGCGGACAAGTTTTATGTATGAAGGCAGTACCTCCTTGGGTACTGAACTGATGACCCTTGACAAAGATTCCCAAGAAACCTAATAAAGAAGCAGATAATAAACAAGTTGTGCAGAGAATCTACAATATATTATGATATACATATACAACTTACAGTAACAGTCGACGAATCTGGATCACTGAGCAAGATGATCAGTGTAGCTATCATGTTTGAAGCTTCATCAACCAGATACAATTTACTGTTTTTGAATAAGTATCCTATCAGGTATGAAGAAGATCTTCTGATTGCAGCCTGTAACATTAATTGCCAGGTAAAAAACAAAATAAAAAACGGTACACTCAGGAGTGTGTTTAATCCAATAAATATCAACAACAAAAGTACCTGACTATCACTAACACCTTTAACGAGCTCTGCTAATAGTGGCTCAATGCCTTCCTCATCAACAACCAAGACCACTGTTTCAGCAGCCTCCTTTGCCAAAGTTTGAATCTCCTATAAATACAACAACAAAAAAAAAGAATCAAATTTGAAAAAAATATGCCAATGTTCCAAGTGACCTAATGACAAAGCATCACAAATGAAACTAAGAGATTAAAACTGCAGTTTCTTAAAATATCATAAATCCAGATTCTCATACCTTGTCATCACCGCCCATTGCAGATAGCAAAGGAACAAGTACAGTACCAAGATGATGATCAAGGCTAGGCCCAGCAACCTCAGCTAAAGCTCCTAGTGCATGTGCATGAAAAGCACTGGAGAAATATAACTTGTTTCAGAAAAAATCATGATAAAACATTAAAAAACACGATTAGAGCGAAACACGTACGACAAGGGAAGATGGACAAGTTTGGGTAAAATGTGAGGCAATACTGCAGTTGTTCTGACGCTGGAAAAGAAAATCCAATCATTCAGTCAAAGATAATTGTATTATTAATGGTTGCTATGGCAATGATGAAACTGCCAAAATTACCTTAGAATTTGTTTGAGGCCATCAAGTGCAGTATCAGATGCTTTATCATCCTCTAATGCATGTAAAAGCGTTGGAACAATTTCATCAATAGCTTGCATTCCAGCACTCTACATCACAAATATTTTTGTGGAATGTGAGAAAATGTTTGCTCAAAAGCCCATATACCACAGACAAACTGTTCAAAACAAAAGCGACAATAAATAATGGACAATAACCTTATAAAGAGTGCTGAATGCTAAACCTGCTGATTCACGGACCTCGGCAACACTAAAAGGCATTGACATGAGGTTATAAAATAACACAGTAAAAAATCCAACAGCAGCCGATTAAGTATGAAATCAACAAACCTATCACAAAGGGCAGTTCGAATGGTGGGGATGAGATCATCCATGAAACTCAATAACTGACTCTTACCAGCACTTGCCATTACTTCACTTAGACCAACACATACACCCTGTCAACCAAGAGGAAGGCCATAATAGTGTCCAACAAATAATACAAGCAGTGGAAACTGCTGGATACCTCCAACATAAATTAAGTCAAAATAATTTCTACCTGTCTTCTGCTACTGTCAGGGTCATTCAGCCCCTGGGATAAAATTGGGATTATCAAGGGAAGTACCCGTTCACCAAGCTTCCGGACAAGCTCACCCAATGATCGTCCAGCAACCTATATTAAAATCAAATTTAAAACACATCACATTTGCAGGCTGTGACTTATAAAGGGTACTATAGAACCAGTGCAGACCTGCCGCCTTTCAGATGATGGCGATGCAAGGGAAGAAATCAGGGTATCCATCAGAACTGGCATAATCTCCTTGAGAGTCTTCGGAGTGTTTGCTACAATAGTTTTCCACACATGCAATGCAGCCTGATAACAGAACCATGTGTAAACTAATATATGTACTATGAGAAAAAGATGATCTTATCACATGGAAATTAACAGGTAGTTAGGGAATCTGGGGCTGGAGGAAATTTATCCATATAAACTAATACAAAATAACTGAGGCATATTAGAGCCAATACCTGGCGAACTGACAAACTAACATCAGCCCGAACCATATACAGTGCAGCAAGTACTTCATTACGCCTATCCCTTCCCAAAACCTCAATGATAGCTCGTCCATGGGCCTCGGTACTGGCACCTTCATCATCACTGCCCCCCTCAAGTAAAGCTTTACCAGAGGTTCCAGCAACCTGGATGGAATAAAAATTAGCTCATAAATAAAATCAGACTACCCCCAAAAAAAAGCAGGATGAGCAGCACACACTTTGAATAAAAGATCACCCAACAACTCGACTGAGCTTTGCCGGATACGCCAACTATCATTAAAAATGCCATCTTCTACAGCTGGAAGGAGCAGAGGCAGAGACCTGTAGAGGGAACAGGAAAAATTATTTATGGCTGCAAAGGGTAATGGCAGACATTTGTGGAATGTCAACATATCAAAAATTCTTCTAAAACATATTTGAGATGATAATAAAAAACATCCTATCTAGGAAACATATTCTAATCACAACATGTAATACAAACAGGAGTAAACATACGTTGTTGCATAATGCTCAACCAGGACATGTCCGGCCCCGAGCGCAGCATCGCGGACAGATTCATTCTCATCAGCAAGACCTGTAAAAGAGAATATAGACGTGAAATTCAGAAAAGAAGAGCAAGTGAAAAGCATATGATGCAGAAAAATGTTCCCAAAATTTCTTAGCAGGCTCACCATCTAGGATAGCAGGCAGCACTTGTTGCAGGTAATTCTGGAACTGGACTCCCAATGACCGTGGCAAATACTACAAAGAAGTTTTGACAAGAAGCTAGTCAATCACAATATATAAAGTATAAATTCAAATTATGAAAAGTATCAAGCTTTCTTTGTCACCTTGAACAGCGTCAAATATCCATCTCTTACGGATGCTCTTTGATGGGAACAGTTTCGGATGACATCAGGAAGTGTGTGCTCAAAGTATTCAATGCCAAGTGCAGCTAAGACCTGCAGTTCATCAAGATGGATTACTAGTCAAAAATAGCATCTGTAACCAAAGTAACAAACCATTAAAAGCATACTATCAAGCAGTTATATCAATATGTTGTTGACTAAGCTTGGATATTCCTTTTCTTTATGCAGTCCTAGCATACAGTTCAGTGCACCAAAAAGACACCGCCCCCATCATGTGTACTGTTAGAATCACATTAGGTTGTCTTCTTTGTTTAGTTAGAATTTGCAAGTCCTCATTGGTTTAATCTCAAGCTAAATAACCTTTACTAAAAATATATGTAACTCAAGCCTCCCTTCATGAAGGCCATTCAAAGCAGTTACTCTCTTTTTGCTATTCTTTACACTTTTATTGACAGATAATAATTACCAGAGGTTTTGCACAAGCAGAGCTTAATATACTGACTTACAGTGACGTTACCTAATTTCTCTATTTATCAAGAAAAAAAAATTATTGAGAAAAGATGTACAAAGGAGAACTAAAAATCCTCCTAAAACACCCAACCACCCAAGACACAGAAGCCAAAGTAGAACAGTATGATACCTCATACGATCCCTGCAATCTTTGAGGCAATTTAAATCTATTAAAGAAAACACTCAAGAAACAATGAGCTGAACTAAGCCACAAGTGCAACTCTGGCCCAAAAAAAATTGCAGGGAGAAACAGCTGTAATGACCAAAGCCGTTAAAAGGACTGTCAATAAATGCTACAGCTACACTCAGGTAAACCAACTGCGTTTTGAAACTCATGAGTCATGAGGACCAGCTCAGCAGTCTAGATATCTCATAATATTAGAAAAGAATGCTATTTGGACACAAACACCAAAATCAACATGTGCATCCAAAAATGGATTTATGAAGCCTGCAAATCTGTAATAAATAAAATTTAATTCATTGGAGTATAGCAGTACAAACAAAGGTCAGATCTTAAAGGGAACTTTCGAACTTTATTAAAAAAAGCTAGCTATAGAAAAGGTTACAGAACTACCACAAACACAAGGATCAAAGAATTAGCATTTTTTAAGAACCAAAGGGAGCCAAAAACAATAGATGGCCAGACAAAAATTAGAGAAATTTGCATTGGACTATTTTCTTTTATGAATTTTATCTTATCAACTTTCTACCGTGAAAACCATCTAAAACTTTCTCTCCAAATTAAATTTGAGTTAATTTAATTTACTCAGGTCTCGAGATTCCCATTCTGGCTCATAATGGGATGAATATATCAAGTCAGAAGCCCAGCATGACCACAACCAAATTCCAGGTTGTTCATGATCGAAGATGCAAAAAGGAAGCATGAAAAGGAAGTCTGACCTCACTCAAGCCTTGAGCAGCTCCAGAGCGTTCAACATTACTAATTTCAGACCTAAGTGTTTCAAACAACCATGGGACGAGATCTGGGAAGTTATCTTCACCCATTCCTCTGATAAGGGATCCAAGGGCCCTAGCCGCAACTGAACGAACTTCAGGTATAGGATCCACAAGAACCTGCTCTCAAGATTCAAACACAGTGAGAAGAGGCCCAAACAAATATGTAAATGTTATGATAAGGTAGAACCTTTTTAACTTCAGGAAGCAGCAATCCTATATATGGAATCATATCCTTTGGTTCTGTAACCAAGGAACACATGTTTCCAACTATTTGTGCTGC